>JAHPZR010018602.1:17500-20184 GCA_019787425.1 Platygyra sinensis | reverse complement strand
AGTGCAGTGCAGTGCAGTGCAGTGTAGTGTAGAGTAGAGTAGTGTAGTCTTTCTTTGTTGTTGTTTTCTTTTCTCTGCAAGGAAATTGTAGGTATCGATCTGTATGTTCTTGTAGTATACCTGTAAAAGAAAATAAAACAAAAAAGTTTCCTGCAATAAAAAAAGAAGAAAAAAAAGAAGATAGAGCAACTTAAGTAGTGTCGTTTCGGTAGGACAGCTCGGTTTTTGACTGCCGCTCATACGGCGGACGCAGCCACCCTATGGTAGGGCGTCAAGAACATCACTTTTTGCAGTTTTTGTTTCTTTTGAATGAGGGGTTAAAAACTAAGCACTCATTGCCTAGGTCCTTTGCCTCGGGGAATATTTAGGGTCCGGCGGGGAAATAAAAGAATCACTTTTAACGGCAGTGAGCGGCTGAGTCATTAAATGTTTATTTTCTTAGCAACTGCTGTTCGATGTGAAGTCCATTTCAAGCCAAACTTTGCCTTTGGGTTCTTTTGAGAACAACTGAAGACCTTGTTAGAGTTTACATTCTTGAATCACTTTTGGATGATTTCTTATTTTTTGGATCACTTTTGGATAATTTCTTTTATATTTTCGTATCACTTTTGGGTGACTTCTTGTTCATTTACGTTACATTTGGACTTTATGAGAAAACAACGAAATGCAATATGACGCGGCGGATCCAAGATGGTGGACTTAATGACACACCATATCGTCATACAACTTCATAAAAAAAAAAAATAAAAAAAAATAAATAAATAAAAAAAAAAAAAAAAAAATTAGTAAGGTAAGGAGGGTTCATTATTAAACGTAATGCTATGTCTTTTTTACAACGAAAACCTTGGGGATTAATTTCATCCCCTTCCCCCTGCACCACAATGGGGATGGGAGTCAATTTGGGAGCAAAACCAAAACTTGCCCAGGGTTATAAATTGAGCTCTCTGAGTCAATCTAGGAGGCGGTAGCCGTGTAGATCCGCAGACTACTTTGACAATGTTATGACGAAATTCATCGGTAATATAAGCAGGACAGACGCATGAAAAGTGAAGCCTTGGAGTCATGGCTCGTCCATATAGCCGCAGGGCGTTATCCCGGTTTCTGTAGCATGAAGCGGCTAGGAGTATTTCTACTCCACCTGGACGGCATGGTAGTCCTTAGCAAGTCCTTCCCCTACATTTCGCCTTTACCCATTTATACTCCTGGTTCAAAGGAGAGAGGCGCTGTGAGACTCAAGTGTCTTGCTCAAGAAACCAACACAGTGCCGCGGCTAGGGCTCGAACTCGGCAGGATCGCTTTCTACGGGGACGAGCGCACTAACCATTCGCGGGCCACCGTACCTCACACAGACGCATGAGAAATTGACGTCAGTTTGTTTTTAACGATAACAAATTGTTAAATTATACATTATTTAACACTGCTGATCCTGATTTAAACCAAGAGACGGCTTCACTCCTCTGCTGTTTGTTCAAGTGGTCCTTGCATTACAGTTTACTTAAACTGTCAATTTGCCCGCTCTCGCTCGTTGAAGCAACGCAAAAGTGATAAATCCACGGTCTGTTCACCTATTGACAATGGGAATAAGCCAATGAGCGCGCGAGAATTCAGCTGCAGTCATCGTATAGTTTTGAGTCGACAGGCGCCCTTATAAAACTAAATCGACCTGTGTGTTTAGACTGAATTTCATCCCTGTCTTTTCAACTTCCGAATGAGTCAAATGGAGCGCAATCTGCACACACACTTTCCCCGAGGTAAACTGGAAAACCTGATCGGCTCTTGCGGTTAAGCGTCACCGGATCGAGCAAAACGGTGTCTTTTAAGAGCGAAGAAGCTAATCAGCCTCGCAGACTGAAAGATTGAAGCAACTGCGTTCTGGAACAAAACAAAATCATGTGTCAATTAAAGTAAAGACGGGAACTAAAGAAAAGATATAAAACGACATTGCAAGCACAACTTTCATTACTGAATTCTATTATGTTGTTAACTTTCGAAACGATTTCATTTTTTGTTTTGTTTCATGGATTTTAGTACTTTTTTTTCCCATTAATTACGTTTTCTTCCATGCATTCTATTTTGATAGCATGTCTACTTTGCATTGCATCGGTCCTTTTAACCTTTGACAATAGGCAAATAGAATATACAATTACTATTTTTACTAATATTACTTAATGTTTTGTTTACTGATTGAAATAAAACGCTTTATCATTCGATGTGTACAGCGCCGCAAATGATCCCCGACCGCAAATGATCGCCAGACCGGAAATGATCCCCACATTAGACCACAAATGATCCCCGATGTGGACCGCAAATGATCCCGTCGGAAAACGAGGAATGGCATGGAATTTGTTCCTCGGGTTGTGGATTCAGTTTTTAACATAAACAGAAGCAAGTCATAACTGACCATATTCTATATGGATGTACTGAATTCCTATGATAAAGAGTTCTTAGGATAATTACCGAAAAAGCTATAACGGAATGCCTTGTAATCGGCTTTAGTTTGCATAATGCTGAGAAACCTTTATTTTTTATAGGGTATCTCCTTCAGTTTTTACACAAGCATTAACATTTCATGAAAATTTAACCGAAGCGAAAATTGTGAACAAATTAATAATGTCAGTTCAGTCACTCGACATCCTGCATCTCAATTAACTCAACTATAAAGTTGTGTCTTATTTCCTGACCTG
>JAHPZR010018602.1:7500-12500 GCA_019787425.1 Platygyra sinensis | reverse complement strand
TGGCTCCCAAAACCGAAAACATAACAGTGAAAACAACAAATACTTTATTTTGTTAATAGGCTAGCGCAAGCTCAATCCTGACCATCCTGACAATCCAAGAGTCGGCGCTCGGTTAGGTCGGCAACAGCAAAAAAAAAAGTCTTGGGCCTCAAGGGGGGTTCGTTCGAACCCTTCGAACCACCCCCCCCCCCCCCTCCCCCCTACGGGCCAGATAAGGAATACAATGTTAACCACGAAAAGCAATAAACGAACTTTCCTACTCACAGCAATGCATATTCACTGATCATATTAAAAGAAATCTTTGTCGTAGTATTTCAGAAGCATTGCCAAATCAGGCCCCAAATTTCTGCCTTAATTAAAACTAAAACGCTGATTTAAACCAGACAGTTATTTCCTGTACCTTTGAAAAACCATTAAGCTTCGAATGAACTGGAAATTATGCATGGATATATGTATTTCGTTCAGTTTATATATGACGAGCCAGACTTTGGTTACACAAACGTCCGGCGTCTATCAAATTCACCATGCACTGAAGCGCCTTCCCAAAGCATAACGATACCCCTAATGCATTTATTTTTAAAAAAATCTGAATAATAATAGTAAACTCTCTATCTTTTACTTGATCAAATTAAGTTTGAACCTCTTGTTTCAATTTTTGTTTTTGTTAGAGGATAAAAAAGGCCAAACTTTTAATACGATGCTACCGTAATAGGAATGTACCATAAAAGAAGAAACTGAACAAACAAAGGTGACTTAAACACTTGACGGTGGTTTTGTGAACATTTTAAAGGACAATTACTCGACTTCCCAACAAGGGTTTGAGTAAAATATACATTTTTTCAACATTCATTCAAATAGCGTTTCTTCTGTTAGAAAAGATGTGCTTTTGAAGTTACCTCCGCACCATGCACTTTTAAATTTTAGCAATTAATCAATTTAGGGCTCGCATACGGCATGATCCATGCATTGATCGAACCGTAACAGAAAAATTGCAAAACATTTCACCTTCAAGATCTTAGAAACATATGGCGAGGCAGATACTTAAATGTTTTGTTTTATGCTGCCCTCCCACGTAGTCAATAATCAATAATCTTGGTAAACAACGATAAGCAATCTCTGCATGGGCGCTGCAGGGTTCTCACGTCACTTTGTCATATTAAAATTGCCCGATTTATACTAGAGACGGATCATCCGTCTAGGGCAAGCTTGGGCAAAGAACGATAGCTCGTCTGATAATCCGTCTGTTTATAAATACGGGCAAGCAGACGGATCATCCATCCAGACGAGCTATCGCGATAATCCGTCTTGTCAGACGAATCATCGTTGATAACTCGTCAAGACGGATGATCCGTCACTGTGTATAAAGGCGGGAATAAGACGAACTATCCACGAAGACTACACCTCGTTACAAGAAGCCAGCTGCCCTTTTCAATAAACTATAAAAAGGGTATTAAAGCGGGATGAGTCACACGGCACACCGATAACTCGGCGTCTCATAGTCCTTCCCGCCGGTATTTATACTAGATGGGTGATCCTTCTCCACGGATGATCCGTCTGGACGGATCATCCGTCGCCAGTATAAATCGGGCCAATTCAATTTTCAAAACTTAAACATTACCTAAAGTTTTGAGGTTTTCGTGAAATCAGATATATGACTCTCTAGGAACTTGACTTTTTACAAAGCTACATCTCGACTAGCCTGCGTTGCAGCCGGACGTGTCACGAAATCCCCGGTATTCTGTCTGCGACGCAGGCTACAACTCGACAGAGTTCTTCGTTTTGTAATAGGGAGCACGTTTAAATTTCCAACGTGTTGCGTTGCGTGGCATTAAGATTGCGGCCCTTGAAAGATGTCGCTTAGCTCAAAACTGAAAGATATGTCTCGCTATTTTTACTTCCTGTAGAGTCCCTTGCATTATCATTGTTTAGTATTTCGAGGTGTCGGAGCTCTAGAGCACTAAATTTGTATTTTAATTCCAAAACTCGATGAGAGATTTATGTTGCGTTACGGCCGCCATATTGGAAACACCAAAATGAAGTCTCTGTAAAAAGTTCTATTTTGATTGAAACCTGGTATCTCTACGAATATATAACGCCTTAATGAAGACCGCATAGACCAAAGTCGAGGCGAGGTTTTATATATCAACCCTGTATTATTACTAAGATAACTGTATTTATCATACTTATTCGATGCCCTGGGGGGGGGGGGGGGGGCAGGGCTACTTTACAAAGTTTAATACGGGGAGTCTCCGCCCCAAGGTCCAGCCCCTTACCCTTTTATATACCATTTTGGCAGAAAAGGTACCCCTTTTATATACCTTTTATGGAAAAAAAGGTACCCCTTTCACATACCTTCTTTAGGAAGTCTTGCTCTCAATTTCATGTAGTGCTTAATAAATAAGCTGATACAACCGTAAGGGGCGTCTATTCAAAAATATTATTAAATTAAAGGCCCTTTTAAATGCCTAAATGACCGATTCCCTACCCTTTTATCATACCTCAACTTGTGATATCCCTACCCTTTATATACCTGAAGCCTGAAAAAGGCCACCCCTTTCGGGCGGAACCTCCCCGTATAGGCCATTATAGGAGTACTCCCCCCCCCCCCCCCGGGCATCGAATAAGTATGATAAATACAGTTATCTTAGTAATAATACAGGGTTGATATATAAAACCTCGCCTCGACTTTGGTCTATGCGGTCTTCATTAAGGCGTTATATATTCGTAGAGATACCAGGTTTCAATCAAAATAGAACTTTTTACAGAGACTTCATTTTGGTGTTTCCAATATGGCGGCCGTAACGCAACATAAATCTCTCATCGAGTTTTGGAATTAAAATACAAATTTAGTGCTCTAGAGCTCCGACACCTCGAAATACTAAACAATGATAATGCAAGGGACTCTACAGGAAGTAAAAATAGCGAGACATATCTTTCAGTTTTGAGCTAAGCGACATCTTTCAAGGGCCGCAATCTTAATGCCACGCAACGCAACACGTTGGAAATTTAAACGTGCTCCCTATTACAAAACGAAGAACTCTGTCGAGTTGTAGCCTGCGTCGCAGACAGAATACCGGGGATTTCGTGACACGTCCGGCTGCAACGCAGGCTAGTCGAGATGTAGCTTTGTAAAAAGTCAAGTTCCTAGAGAGTCATATATCTGATTTCACGAAAACCTCAAAACTTTAGGTAATGTTTAAGTTTTGAAAATTGAATTGGCCCGATTTATACTGGCGACGGATGATCCGTCCAGACGGATCATCCGTGGAGAAGGATCACCCATCTAGTATAAATACCGGCGGGAAGGACTATGAGACGCCGAGTTATCGGTGTGCCGTGTGACTCATCCCGCTTTAATACCCTTTTTATAGTTTATTGAAAAGGGCAGCTGGCTTCTTGTAACGAGGTGTAGTCTTCGTGGATAGTTCGTCTTATTCCCGCCTTTATACACAGTGACGGATCATCCGTCTTGACGAGTTATCAACGATGATTCGTCTGACAAGACGGATTATCGCGATAGCTCGTCTGGATGGATGATCCGTCTGCTTGCCCGTATTTATAAACAGACGGATTATCAGACGAGCTATCGTTCTTTGCCCAAGCTTGCCCTAGACGGATGATCCGTCTCTAGTATAAATCGGGCAATTTTAATATGACAAAGTGACGTGAGAACCCTGCAGCGCCCATGCAGAGATTGCTTATCGTTGTTTACCAAGATTATTGATTATTGACTACGTGGGAGGGCAGCATAAAACAAAACATTTAAGTATCTGCCTCGCCATATGTTTCTAAGATCTTGAAGGTGAAATGTTTTGCAATTTTTCTGTTACGGTTCGATCAATGCATGGATCATGCCGTATGCGAGCCCTAAATTGATTAATTGCTAAAATTTAAAAGTGCATGGTGCGGAGGTAACTTCAAAAGCACATCTTTTCTAACAGAAGAAACGCTATTTGAATGAATGTTGAAAAAATGTATATTTTACTCAAACCCTTGTTGGGAAGTCGAGTAATTGTCCTTTAAAATGTTCACAAAACCACCGTCAAGTGTTTAAGTCACCTTTGTTTGTTCAGTTTCTTCTTTTATGGTACATTCCTATTACGGTAGCATCGTATTAAAAGTTTGGCCTTTTTTATCCTCTAACAAAAACAAAAATTGAAACAAGAGGTTCAAACTTAATTTGATCAAGTAAAAGATAGAGAGTTTACTATTATTATTCAGATTTTTTTAAAAATAAATGCATTAGGGGTATCGTTATGCTTTGGGAAGGCGCTTCAGTGCATGGTGAATTTGATAGACGCCGGACGTTTGTGTAACCAAAGTCTGGCTCGTCATATATAAACTGAACGAAATACATATATCCATGCATAATTTCCAGTTCATTCGAAGCTTAATGGTTTTTCAAAGGTACAGGAAATAACTGTCTGGTTTAAATCAGCGTTTTAGTT
Organism: Platygyra sinensis; assembly: GCA_019787425.1. Lineage (NCBI taxonomy): Eukaryota > Metazoa > Cnidaria > Anthozoa > Scleractinia > Merulinidae > Platygyra > Platygyra sinensis. The sequence goes on along the minus strand of JAHPZR010018602.1, from coordinate 8,052 downwards.
TTAATTAAGGCAGAAATTTGGGGCCTGATTTGGCAATGCTTCTGAAATACTACGACAAAGATTTCTTTTAATATGATCAGTGAATATGCATTGCTGTGAGTAGGAAAGTTCGTTTATTGCTTTTCGTGGTTAACATTGTATTCCTTATCTGGCCCGTAGGGGGGAGGGGGGGGGGGGGGTGGTTCGAAGGGTTCGAACGAACCCCCCTTGAGGCCCAAGACTTTTTTTTTTGCTGTTGCCGACCTAACCGAGCGCCGACTCTTGGATTGTCAGGATGGTCAGGATTGAGCTTGCGCTAGCCTATTAACAAAATAAAGTATTTGTTGTTTTCACTGTTATGTTTTCGGTTTTGGGAGCCATCCTGGTCAAAACGCTGCCGCATAGGACGCTTTGTGACTGCTGTCCTCCGGACTACTCCAAGCCATTACGAACTTTAAATTTGCCGTGACTTTTGTCATTGGATACCTCTACCTGTCGCACATGAGTGCTCTAACAACGAAGTTCCAACGGAAGAGTAATGACATTTTCAAGTCTTTCACGATGGTTTCGAGT
>JAHPZR010018602.1:0-2500 GCA_019787425.1 Platygyra sinensis | reverse complement strand
GCCGATTACAAGGCATTCCGTTATAGCTTTTTCGGTAATTATCCTAAGAACTCTTTATCATAGGAATTCAGTACATCCATATAGAATATGGTCAGTTATGACTTGCTTCTGTTTATGTTAAAAACTGAATCCACAACCCGAGGAACAAATTCCATGCCATTCCTCGTTTTCCGACGGGATCATTTGCGGTCCACATCGGGGATCATTTGTGGTCTAATGTGGGGATCATTTCCGGTCTGGCGATCATTTGCGGTCGGGGATCATTTGCGGCGCTGTACACATCGAATGATAAAGCGTTTTATTTCAATCAGTAAACAAAACATTAAGTAATATTAGTAAAAATAGTAATTGTATATTCTATTTGCCTATTGTCAAAGGTTAAAAGGACCGATGCAATGCAAAGTAGACATGCTATCAAAATAGAATGCATGGAAGAAAACGTAATTAATGGGAAAAAAAAGTACTAAAATCCATGAAACAAAACAAAAAATGAAATCGTTTCGAAAGTTAACAACATAATAGAATTCAGTAATGAAAGTTGTGCTTGCAATGTCGTTTTATATCTTTTCTTTAGTTCCCGTCTTTACTTTAATTGACACATGATTTTGTTTTGTTCCAGAACGCAGTTGCTTCAATCTTTCAGTCTGCGAGGCTGATTAGCTTCTTCGCTCTTAAAAGACACCGTTTTGCTCGATCCGGTGACGCTTAACCGCAAGAGCCGATCAGGTTTTCCAGTTTACCTCGGGGAAAGTGTGTGTGCAGATTGCGCTCCATTTGACTCATTCGGAAGTTGAAAAGACAGGGATGAAATTCAGTCTAAACACACAGGTCGATTTAGTTTTATAAGGGCGCCTGTCGACTCAAAACTATACGATGACTGCAGCTGAATTCTCGCGCGCTCATTGGCTTATTCCCATTGTCAATAGGTGAACAGACCGTGGATTTATCACTTTTGCGTTGCTTCAACGAGCGAGAGCGGGCAAATTGACAGTTTAAGTAAACTGTAATGCAAGGACCACTTGAACAAACAGCAGAGGAGTGAAGCCGTCTCTTGGTTTAAATCAGGATCAGCAGTGTTAAATAATGTATAATTTAACAATTTGTTATCGTTAAAAACAAACTGACGTCAATTTCTCATGCGTCTGTGTGAGGTACGGTGGCCCGCGAATGGTTAGTGCGCTCGTCCCCGTAGAAAGCGATCCTGCCGAGTTCGAGCCCTAGCCGCGGCACTGTGTTGGTTTCTTGAGCAAGACACTTGAGTCTCACAGCGCCTCTCTCCTTTGAACCAGGAGTATAAATGGGTAAAGGCGAAATGTAGGGGAAGGACTTGCTAAGGACTACCATGCCGTCCAGGTGGAGTAGAAATACTCCTAGCCGCTTCATGCTACAGAAACCGGGATAACGCCCTGCGGCTATATGGACGAGCCATGACTCCAAGGCTTCACTTTTCATGCGTCTGTCCTGCTTATATTACCGATGAATTTCGTCATAACATTGTCAAAGTAGTCTGCGGATCTACACGGCTACCGCCTCCTAGATTGACTCAGAGAGCTCAATTTATAACCCTGGGCAAGTTTTGGTTTTGCTCCCAAATTGACTCCCATCCCCATTGTGGTGCAGGGGGAAGGGGATGAAATTAATCCCCAAGGTTTTCGTTGTAAAAAAGACATAGCATTACGTTTAATAATGAACCCTCCTTACCTTACTAATTTTTTTTTTTTTTTTTTTATTTATTTATTTTTTTTTTATTTTTTTTTTTATGAAGTTGTATGACGATATGGTGTGTCATTAAGTCCACCATCTTGGATCCGCCGCGTCATATTGCATTTCGTTGTTTTCTCATAAAGTCCAAATGTAACGTAAATGAACAAGAAGTCACCCAAAAGTGATACGAAAATATAAAAGAAATTATCCAAAAGTGATCCAAAAAATAAGAAATCATCCAAAAGTGATTCAAGAATGTAAACTCTAACAAGGTCTTCAGTTGTTCTCAAAAGAACCCAAAGGCAAAGTTTGGCTTGAAATGGACTTCACATCGAACAGCAGTTGCTAAGAAAATAAACATTTAATGACTCAGCCGCTCACTGCCGTTAAAAGTGATTCTTTTATTTCCCCGCCGGACCCTAAATATTCCCCGAGGCAAAGGACCTAGGCAATGAGTGCTTAGTTTTTAACCCCTCATTCAAAAGAAACAAAAACTGCAAAAAGTGATGTTCTTGACGCCCTACCATAGGGTGGCTGCGTCCGCCGTATGAGCGGCAGTCAAAAACCGAGCTGTCCTACCGAAACGACACTACTTAAGTTGCTCTATCTTCTTTTTTTTCTTCTTTTTTTATTGCAGGAAACTTTTTTGTTTTATTTTCTTTTACAGGTATACTACAAGAACATACAGATCGATACCTACAATTTCCTTGCAGAGAAAAGAAAACAACAACAAAGAAAGACTACACTACTCTACTCTACACTACACTGCACTGCACTGCACTGCACTACACTACAC
>JAHPZR010018601.1:0-10953 GCA_019787425.1 Platygyra sinensis | reverse complement strand
GACAGCTCGGTTTTTGACTGCCGCTCATACGGCGGACGCAGCCACCCTATGGTAGGGCGTCAAGAACATCACTTTTTGCAGTTTTTGTTTCTTTTGAATGAGGGGTTAAAAACTAAGCACTCATTGCCTAGGTCCTTTGCCTCGGGGAATATTTAGGGTCCGGCGGGGAAATAAAAGAATCACTTTTAACGGCAGTGAGCGGCTGAGTCATTAAATGTTTATTTTCTTAGCAACTGCTGTTCGATGTGAAGTCCATTTCAAGCCAAACTTTGCCTTTGGGTTCTTTTGAGAACAACTGAAGACCTTGTTAGAGTTTACATTCTTGAATCACTTTTGGATGATTTCTTATTTTTTGGATCACTTTTGGATAATTTCTTTTATATTTTCGTATCACTTTTGGGTGACTTCTTGTTCATTTACGTTACATTTGGACTTTATGAGAAAACAACGAAATGCAATATGACGCGGCGGATCCAAGATGGTGGACTTAATGACACACCATATCGTCATACAACTTCATAAAAAAAAAAATAAAAAAAAATAAATAAATAAAAAAAAAAAAAAAAAATTAGTAAGGTAAGGAGGGTTCATTATTAAACGTAATGCTATGTCTTTTTTACAACGAAAACCTTGGGGATTAATTTCATCCCCTTCCCCTGCACCACAATGGGGATGGGAGTCAATTTGGGAGCAAAACCAAAACTTGCCCAGGGTTATAAATTGAGCTCTCTGAGTCAATCTAGGAGGCGGTAGCCGTGTAGATCCGCAGACTACTTTGACAATGTTATGACGAAATTCATCGGTAATATAAGCAGGACAGACGCATGAAAAGTGAAGCCTTGGAGTCATGGCTCGTCCATATAGCCGCAGGGCGTTATCCCGGTTTCTGTAGCATGAAGCGGCTAGGAGTATTTCTACTCCACCTGGACGGCATGGTAGTCCTTAGCAAGTCCTTCCCCTACATTTCGCCTTTACCCATTTATACTCCTGGTTCAAAGGAGAGAGGCGCTGTGAGACTCAAGTGTCTTGCTCAAGAAACCAACACAGTGCCGCGGCTAGGGCTCGAACTCGGCAGGATCGCTTTCTACGGGGACGAGCGCACTAACCATTCGCGGGCCACCGTACCTCACACAGACGCATGAGAAATTGACGTCAGTTTGTTTTTAACGATAACAAATTGTTAAATTATACATTATTTAACACTGCTGATCCTGATTTAAACCAAGAGACGGCTTCACTCCTCTGCTGTTTGTTCAAGTGGTCCTTGCATTACAGTTTACTTAAACTGTCAATTTGCCCGCTCTCGCTCGTTGAAGCAACGCAAAAGTGATAAATCCACGGTCTGTTCACCTATTGACAATGGGAATAAGCCAATGAGCGCGCGAGAATTCAGCTGCAGTCATCGTATAGTTTTGAGTCGACAGGCGCCCTTATAAAACTAAATCGACCTGTGTGTTTAGACTTAATTTCATCCCTGTCTTTTCAACTTCCGAATGAGTCAAATGGAGCGCAATCTGCACACACACTTTCCCCGAGGTAAACTGGAAAACCTGATCGGCTCTTGCGGTTAAGCGTCACCGGATCGAGCAAAACGGTGTCTTTTAAGAGCGAAGAAGCTAATCAGCCTCGCAGACTGAAAGATTGAAGCAACTGCGTTCTGGAACAAAACAAAATCATGTGTCAATTAAAGTAAAGACGGGAACTAAAGAAAAGATATAAAACGACATTGCAAGCACAACTTTCATTACTGAATTCTATTATGTTGTTAACTTTCGAAACGATTTCATTTTTTGTTTTGTTTCATGGATTTTAGTACTTTTTTTCCCATTAATTACGTTTTCTTCCATGCATTCTATTTTGATAGCATGTCTACTTTGCATTGCATCGGTCCTTTTAACCTTTGACAATAGGCAAATAGAATATACAATTACTATTTTTACTAATATTACTTAATGTTTTGTTTACTGATTGAAATAAAAAGCTTTATCATTCGATGTGTACAGCGCCGCAAATGATCCCGACCGCAAATGATCGCCAGACCGGAAATGATCCCCACATTAGACCACAAATGATCCCCGATGTGGACCGCAAATGATCCCGTCGGAAAACGAGGAATGGCATGGAATTTGTTCCTCGGGTTGTGGATTCAGTTTTTAACATAAACAGAAGCAAGTCATAACTGACCATATTCTATATGGATGTACTGAATTCCTATGATAAAGAGTTCTTAGGATAATTACCGAAAAAGCTATAACGGAATGCCTTGTAATCGGCTTTAGTTTGCATAATGCTGAGAAACCTTTATTTTTTATAGGGTATCTCCTTCAGTTTTTACACAAGCATTAACATTTCATGAAAATTTAACCGAAGCGAAAATTGTGAACAAATTAATAATGTCAGTTCAGTCACTCGACATCCTGCATCTCAATTAACTCAACTATAAAGTTGTGTCTTATTTCCTGACCTGCACGTTTAGTCAAACCTTGGATGCTACAGACTTTTCATGTGCGGTTTCCGGTTTTGCTCAATCACGAGAATTACAATACTTTTGTCATCGATGTTGAAAGTCAGTAGCAAGAAATCCTAACGGATTCTAGTTCGTGGTTGTAGTGGTGTAACCTATCCGGCCGTTCCTCATGAAGCAAGACTTCTTTAGTCTAAGAATCTTACACGAAACCAGCTTACGGCTGCCATTTTACTTCTAGTGTGTAATAATATGCGGTTTTCGCATTTTTCCCACGGGTAATGAAGGAAAGTGTTGAGTCGCTCTACATACTATGTAAGTTGACCAAGCAGTGCTCTTGTCCAGAATTTCTGGCTGTAAGTTGCAGATGTGAAATAAAAGTCAAACTGGCTTGTAGAGTTGGGAAGCAGAATTTCTAGCTCATTCGCTCGAACTAAAAGGTCATGAACATATCGCGAAAGCTGTTACTGTAGGTATTAACAATTGCTTTGGTATTTGTTTCTCGCGCCTTTGGGGTGTTATAATGATGAGGATTTGAAAACAGATTATTTAACATGGAAATGGTATTAAAATTAAATCCACTGAAGATTTTTGTGTCTTAGTTTTGGTAGCATTAAGCTATTATTGTTGTAGACCGAGCTTGCTGAGAAATAATATTGCTGTCTACGAGCTTTGATCTTTTTCTGTGATTTTCCAAAAGAATTGTCAAGAGAAAATAAGACAACTTTGTCGGAAAATTATATTCAAATTATAGTTTACTTTCAACAGAATATATCTTCTTTATGTTTATCTAATTGATCGTTTAGATGATGAAACTAAATGAATGTAAAAATATATAGAATAAAAAATAGGAAAAATACAGGAAACCAAACTCCATGCCATTCCTCGTTTTTCGGCGGGGGTCATTTGCGGTCCAAATCGGGATCATTTGCGGTCCAATTTGGGGATCATTTCCGGTCTGGGGATCATTTGCGGTCGGGGATCATTTGCGGCGCTGTACAGATGCAGTTTTTTCTTCCCTTCCATTGGCCGACAGCCCACCACGTGACCTGCAAATAACTGCCTACAAATAATGGTCTGCTCATGCGTAGTACCATCTAAACGTGTTTTGCTGCAAATAATATTCTACTCATGCGTAATAGGAACCACGTTCTCGAGAGAAAAATGACTGATCACTTCCCTGAGCTGCCAGGAAGTGATTAAAATATGAAAACAAACTTGGTGATCGAATGATAAAACAATTATTGAACTCGGTTGTCGCAAAATATCGTAATTAGTCAGTGTCTCGCCGATCAATTATTTGCCTCAGCCTTCGGCTTCGGCAAATAATTGATCAGCTCGCCACTGACAAATAACGATATTTTGCTCGACCTCGTCCAATAATTGTTAATTAGCGACTATACATATGAAGGATGTCATATCGATACGGATGTCATTTGTCTTATCACGAAATCAATTTTACATTTATTAATCTTTTATACGGCGTTATCACAAAATTGCAAAGAAATATTAAAATAAAATACATTTGCTGTTTTGGACCAGGTTATGGCAAACGAGAAATACCTGAGAACAGGACAATTGTTCCTTTGCAGTCTTGTAAGAAAATTCTTGCTGCTGGGGTCGTAAGTACCGGCCATTAATTCATTGTATCATTGCAATGCATATTCACTGATCATATTAAAAGAAATCTTTGTCGTAGTATTTCAGAAGCATTGCCAAATCAGGCCCCAAATTTCTGCCCTAATTAAAACTAAAACGCTGATTTAAACCAGACAGTTATTTCCTGTACCTTTGAAAAACCAATAAGCTTCGAATGAACTGGAAATTATGCATGGATATATGTATTTCGTTCAGTTATGACGAGCCAGACTTTGGTTACACAAACATCCGGCGTCTGCCAAATTCACCATGCACTGAGGCGCCTTCCCAAAGCACAACGATACCCCTAATGCATTTATTTGTTTAAAAAAATCTGAATAATAATATATATACGGCGTTATCACAAAATTGCAAAGAAATATTAAAATAAAATACATTTGCTGTTTTGGACCAGGTTATGGCAAACGAGAAATACCTGAGAACAGGACAATTGTTCCTTTGCAGTCTTGTAAGAAAATTCTTGCTGCTGGGGTCGTAAGTACCGGTCATTAATTCATTGTATCATTGATCTCAGCATAACTGCAGTCCAATGCGAGAGTCTACACGTTTAAAACGGGTTAAAGATCACGATATGAAACGCGAAACTGAGAACTTCATGCTGCGATTTAACAGTTTTTCACCTCGGGGAAGAGTTCTTTTAAGTCCATTGTCCTTACGAAAAATATTTGGCCCATTAAAAAGAAAACCTTGCGGTACATGGGCTAATCAGAGTCGTTTCAAAACTAATTGTCAAAATATCGATCTGTTTTTGCATCGAAGTAAACCTCCACTGTGATTCGACTTAACGTTGCATAAATCCACTCCTAAAGTGACAGTCTTTTAAATAAACTTCTTCCGTGAACAGTGTCTGGTCTGCCACAGCGAGGAAATTTCCAAATTTCAAGTGTATTTTAAATTTTTACTTTCTGCTTTTATCAAATTGGAACCAAAAAACCCCTGTAGATTTCATTTCTCTTCTCCTTACCTATATATTTTCATTTAATTTTAGAGAGTTTTGCTCACTGAGACATTGTCGAAGAGCTAAAAAAAGCAAATATCACATAGTATGTTAATAGCATTTTCCAAGAAAGAGATGATCATAATAAGATTACTTTGTGTCAGGCTAATCGAATTAATACATTCCTTGTCTCTATTTTTAATATAAAACCATTTGAGTCTGTCGAAAGATGTACGGAAACTTCGTTCCTTTGATCAAAAGATCTTCATTTTATTTTCGGTGGTTTTCTCATGCAGACATTGATCAAATAATTCTTCGACCGAGTCTGTGGTTTTCCTTATCTTCTGCATCTCCATGATCCACCTGTTCTCTGTATTTCGTTGTCGCACGAAATGCATGATATATTGAATTTGTCATTTTGAATTCCAGTTTTGATGAGTTTACAGAGTGCCCAGTTGTCAACTAACCGTGCTTTGTGCAGCAAGTTTACATTACAGACTTAAATGCTCGACGTTTAATATAGCTAGTGAAAGGAATATTTAATATTTATATTTGTATATTTATCAAGAGACCTGTATAGGGTCTTTGCGAATTTCCCGAAACACCTCGCCCTATGGCTTACGGGTTAGACAGTTGTGTACATCTTGGCTTTTTTCTCCAATAAAGCAACTTTATAAAGAAGAGGGATAGGTTTGTAGTATCAAACAAAACGCGGAGAATCAATGAATCAACTCAAGCTGTTTTAAGCTTTTGTTGTTCACTGAACATGCATAAAAATTAATAATAAGCGGGCCCGGAGCTGGGGTATTTCAAGGGGGCTTCGTATCCAAATGTCTGACGAAAACGTTTTAGCGTAGGGTGGGGGTAGGGAAGAAGAAGCGCTTTAATCAAACGTCTGTTTGGATCGCTCTAGTATTGTAAGTCCCTTAATTCCCAACTATACAAAAAGCTAGTGCATTATTGGTATAGCACTAACAACAAGGGGTCACAGTAACATTAAGTGTCACAGCAAATTTGATAGCTCTACCATTCGCGGATGCATGGTAACAAATAGCTCCACCAGTTCTTCAAGGTCTATTTGCATGTCATAATGGATATGCATAAGTGCAAGTGACGCTGATCTGTTCTCGCTCATCGTGCATCGCATATAGGTGTTTAACCTTCGCATCGCGCTGAAGGACCTTTCGCACTCGCAGCTAGTTACGGGCAAAGTGGATAGTATTTTGAGCAGAGTGAACAAGTTGGGAAATTCATCCTCGTCGCAATGCTTCAGGGCTGTGGCACACGAGCCCGGGAGCTCTTCCTCCTCTGCATACTTGATTCTCCATCGCCGAAATTCTGTCGGGAAGAGCTGTGGAGATGGAAGATCGTCCCCTGTACATATCGACGACCCCTTGTAACTCTTGCGACTTCGTTTGATTGTCGTTCATTACAGAGGGAACCAAAGCAAGCAGCCTTGAGGTTTGGACGGTGACGGCATCGAAGCGCTCTCCTAGCTGCAAAATGATGTGGTCAAGAAATGGAGCAGTCACGTTGATCGGTAATACTCCTTTGCTGTTGGAGCTGGAGCGTTGGCGCAATGACGTTGCCTGGCAGCGACTCTGGGAGCTCTTGGCGCCACTCCCACCTTAGCTGCCATTTCCATTGCCTTCTCATGCGCATCATCATACATCTCGTGTATATCGGCGCTCATGACCTGGTAGGACTTGAGCACACTCGAAACCATCGTGAAAGACTTGAAAATGTCATTACTCTTCCGTTGGAACTTCGTTGTTAGAGCACTCATGTGCGACAGGTAGAGGTATCCAATGACAAAAGTCACGGCAAATTTAAAGTTCGTAATGGCTTGGAGTAGTCCGGAGGACAGCAGTCACAAAGCGTCCTATGCGGCAGCGTTTTGACCAGGATGGCTCCCAAAACCGAAAACATAACAGTGAAAACAACAAATACTTTATTTTGTTAATAGGCTAGCGCAAGCTCAATCCTGACCATCCTGATAATCCAAGAGTCGGCGCTCGGTTAGGTCGGCAACAGCAAAAAAAAAAGTCTTGGGCCTCAAGGGGGGTTCGTTCGAACCCTTCGAACCCCCCCCCCCCTCCCCCTACGGGCCAGATAAGGAATACAATGTTAACCACGAAAAGCAATAAACGAACTTTCCTACTCACAGCAATGCATATTCACTGATCATATTAAAAGAAATCTTTGTCGTAGTATTTCAGAAGCATTGCCAAATCAGGCCCCAAATTTCTGCCTTAATTAAAACTAAAACGCTGATTTAAACCAGACAGTTATTTCCTGTACCTTTGAAAAACCATTAAGCTTCGAATGAACTGGAAATTATGCATGGATATATGTATTTCGTTCAGTTTATATATGACGAGCCAGACTTTGGTTACACAAACGTCCGGCGTCTATCAAATTCACCATGCACTGAAGCGCCTTAACAAAGCATAACGATACCCCTAATGCATTTATTTAAAAAAAAAAAAAGTCTGAATAATAATAGTAAACTCTTTATCTTTTACTTGATCAAATTAAGTTTGAACCTCTTGTTTCAATTTTTGTTTTTGTTAGAGGATAAAAAAGGCCAAACTTTTAATACGATGCTACCGTGAGAGGAACGTACCATAAAAGAAGAAACTGAACAAACAACGATGACTTAAACACTTGACGGTGGTTTTGTGAACATTTTAAAGGACAATTACTCGACTTCCCAACAAGGGTTTGAGTAAAATATACATTTTTTCAACATTCATTCAAATAGCGTTCTTCTGTAAGAAAAGATGTGCTTTTGAAGTTACCTTCGCAGCATGCACTTTTAAATTTTAGCAATTAATCAATTTAGACAATTTAGGGCTCGCAGACGGCATGATCCATGCATTGATCGAACCGTAACAGAAAAATTGCAAAACATTTCACCTTCAAGATCTTAGAAACATACGGCGAGGCAGATACTTAAATGTTTTGTTTTATGCTGCCCTCCCACGTAGTCAATAATCAATAATCTTGGTAAACAACGATAAGCAATCTCTGCATGGGCGCTGCAGGGTTCTCACGTCACTTTGTCATATTAAAATTCAATTTTCAAAACTTAAACATTACCTAAAGTTTTGAGGTTTTCGTGGAATCAGATATACGACTCTCTAGGAGCTTGACGTTTTACAAAGCTACATCTCGACTAGCCTGCGTTGCAGCCGGATGTGTCACGAAATCCCCGGTATTCTGTCTGCGACGCAGGCTAAAACTCGACAGAGTTCTTCGTTTTGTAATAGGGAGCACGTTTAAATTTCCAACGTGTTGCGTTGCGTGGCATTAAGATTGCGGCCCTTGAAAGATGTTGCTTAGCTCAAAACTGAAAGATATGTCTCGCTATTTTTACTTCCTGTAGAGTCCCTTGCATTATCATTGTTTAGTATTTCGAGGTGTCGGAGCTCTAGAGCACTAAATTTGTATTTTAATTCCAAAACTCGATGAGAGATTTATGTTGCGTTACGGCCACCATATTGGAAACACCAAAATGAAGTCTCTGTAAAAAGTTCTATTTTGATTGAAACCTGGTATCTCTACGAATATATAACGCCTTAATGAAGACCGCATAGACCAAAGTCGAGGCGGGGTTTTATATATCAACCCTGTATTATTACTAAGATAACTGTATTTATCATACTTATTCGATGCCCTGAGGGGGGGGGGGGGTTACTAAGATAACTGTATTTATCATACTTATTCGATGCCCTGAGGGGGGGGGGGGGGGGGGGAGGGGCTACTTTACAAAGTTTAATACGTGGAGGCTCCGCCCCAAGGTCCAACCCCTTACCCTTTTATATACCATTTTGGCAGAAAAGGTACCCCTTTTATATACCTTTTATGGAAAAAAAGGTACCCCTTTCACATACCTTCTTTAGGAAGTCTTGCTCTCAATTTCATGTAGTGCTTAATAAATAAGCTGATACAGCCGTAAGTGGCGTCTATTCAAAATATTATAATTAAAGGCCCTTTTAAATGCCCAAATGACCGATTTCCCTACCCTTTTATATACCTCAACTTGTGATATCCCTACCCTTTTATATACCTGAAGCCTGAAAAAGGCACCCCTTTCGGGCGGAGCCTCCCCGTCTAGGCCATTATAGGGAGTACTCCCCCCCCCCCCCCCCTCCCCGGGATTCGATGGCATGACAGTTAAAACCAGCAATTACCTTAAGTCAGTAATCTGTTGACTTAACTAAGTAACAATCTATTGACTTGAGCCTCAATCTCTCTGAATCATCTACTTCATTTGATGGTTGACTTAGTGATCCACGACATAGCTATCCAGTGTCAAAGTGATTTAGCACGCGAGATAACAGCGATCTTTTCATGCCACAGCCAATCAGATTCATCGTATTAAGTCTATTCTTGTATTTCTGTCACTCGCTACCGTGACCTATTCTCGGCTTGAAGTGCATTTTTAAACTACTTCCAGACCCTTGTTCCAGAGGAATGGATATTATTGACAACGAACTCTTGTTTTGTGCGACATCGTCAGCGTAACAACGCTGTAAGTTGTTATTAACGACGATTCTTTTAATCATTTTTTTTATTAGTGTTGGGTTTAGTGCGCGATCGGACGCTGAGAGAAACATTTGTAGCCTGCTGTATCAGTAGAATGGTCTAGAATAGCTCATGCTGGCAATTGCAGCTACAGCTACTAACAATTCTTCAAACTGTTTGCCGACAGGTACTCTGCACTGACTTCAGATTGCATTTTTAACGGGAAAAAAAAATACAAAAAAAAGGTGAGGATGATGGCTTTACATAACTATTTTAAAAGTAGTGGCAATGTAGCGTAGCAAAATTATTTGGTACTTTAGACTCGTTTCGATCACGAGAATAAGAATAACCTTGTCACCTCAGTTTTGTTTACAATCTGCCTTTTCGTATGAAAGATCTATTTTGTGCTTTTGTGTGGATTTATTACTGCCTGTTAACTTTATGGCGGTAAAGGTAATAGTAACCCGACTTAGGTGTTATCTAGATCGCTTGAAACTGCAATGTCCACCCATTAAAACGTGACTTAAAGCGTGATAGCCTTGGCAAGAGTTGCGGCTCCTTTGAAAATTCACATCCCTGACCGATCGATATTATCAAAGTCATTCAATGAGCTTTTCGCGAATTAAAAATTTTCAGATCTCAGTGCATTAGTCTAATGCAAAACGAGAGGTATTTAAAACAACGTATAGTAAAGGCGTCAGCAAAAAAACAGGAGCTGCGGCGCCTTGAAGTTAACTGCGCTCAACTCCAGAGAGAGTGGTCCGGGTTGGAGCCCTGGCCGGGACATTGTGTTGTGTGCTTCGGGAAGAGACTTAACTGTCACAGTGCCACTCTCCAACCAGGTGTATAAATGGGTACGGGCGAATTTAATACTGTGCCACTTGGCTTGTCAGATGCAGACTTTACCTTACCTAAAGTAAAAGCAGGCAAAAACAATCCCACAAGAGCAAAACACATCACCTAGCAACAGTGAGGCAAGATGATAAACATCTGCTCAGTTCGGTTTAACTGAATTCATCAGTTTGAGGAAGTTTGATGTAACCAACGGATGTTGGCTTTGAACACAAAACTCAGTAGGAATCGCAACAGTTTTTGTGGTACTCCTTTGCTTTTCTAACAAGGCTGATTTACTTCAAATACACTCAGAAGCTTGGCAACAATTTTTTTTTTTAATTTTCAATTACAGAGGTTTGACATCCTGAAAACCGACAAGTCTATAAGGTTCAGTTTCTCGACAACACGACAATGAATTTTTTTCAAGGGTGTTTTCGGGGCCTCACGAGAAAACGACCGTGATCCCAGTTTGATAATGTGAAGTGCTTTGCAAATTAAAATGTATGCATGTTGATGAAAGTAATCGCTT
>JAHPZR010018598.1:7500-10000 GCA_019787425.1 Platygyra sinensis | reverse complement strand
TAAAACATAAAGTTATATATTTTTGGTTGTTTCATGTAAAATAGAAAAGTAGATTAAAGTCGTACGAAAATTGCAAAATTGCGAGTTCCTTATCTTTACTTTCTTCATATCCGTATACTTCCGAATAAAAAATATTATGCTTTAACGTAATGTACTTTGTTGTGATTTCACTCGGATGCTATAGTAATGTAACGATTTTATAAAGCCATGTCTGAAAACGGTTGTATATTTGCAAGTTCAGGTCTGAAAACGGATATGAATTTTAGAGGTCAGGTCTGAAAACGGGTGTGGAAAATGGCATGTTTAGGTCTGAAATAGGGTTGGGATTTGAAGACCCGGGCGGCACACCCCCACCAAGAATTCCGAGGAGTACCCCCCCCCGGGAGAGCCAGCCTGCAGGCATTAAATACATCTTATTAGACGTTTTGTTGTGTAGTATCGCTGAGTATTTTTACGAGTTGTGCGGTATTTTGGCACTGAAAGGGGTCAATAAAACATGTATGAAAGCTGCTGTATATATTTTTGGTGTATTCCACAAGCCAAGGCAACCTCAAAAAAATTAGGTTTATAGGTGATAACATTCCAACAGAGTATTAGTTACTCATAGAAAGGATAAATAAAAATTACATATTCCAAAGTAGTATTCTTTGATCTAGACAGTGATAACTATATAATGTATTATGTTGTAAACGTTTGTATTATTCAAGCATTCCCAACCTTGTCTTCAATCAATGTTGGCATAATAAAGCCATGTTGTGAGAATTTGCACTGGGTATGTCTACTTGTACTGATAAGCTTCATACTACTTATTTGAAACCTTTCATATTCTTCAAGGTGTTTACAGATCACTAGATGGGGCCTAGGGTAGTAGTTAGAAAGGTTTTCCTAGCACTAAAAAGGTACTGTTTCCAAATTAGATTGTTTCTTTGGTCACAGCAGTGAATAAAATTATTAGCCAGCAACATGCCACAACAAATTGCAACAAGCAAATTTTTCTAAGCCACACAATATAAAAATGTGTGTTTAAGGAACATTAAACAATTATGTCTGCCACAGAACTATTGTTCACTGATCAGTGGCATGCAATACCCCTGGCAGATCTAGAGGAGGGGTCCAGGAAAAGAATATAGAAGTAAGAAAAGTAGGTAGAGCAAGCAAAACAAAACTAACCCCCCCCCCCCCCCGCCCCCCTCAAGGTCTGAATCTGCCACTGAATACACCTACAAACACTATTTTTTATGGCAAGCAATTCAAGTTCAATGATAAAGCAATTATTGAACTTGAACTGGTTGTCACCAAATGTAGTATTTGTAAGTGTCTTGCATATCATTATGGGAACCATAATAATGTACAACCACTTGAGGACATGAAAAATTGTTCAGTATTCTTTGCACACATCATTTATTACTTGCATAATGACCTCAGCATGCTTATGAGGAAGGTGGAAAACTTGTGCTGAGCTGAGGTTAAGCACTCACATTCCAACACTATGGCATGTATCAGTTTTAGGGTAAACCCCCGTAGAAGAGTCAATACTGCCAAATCTTCTGTGGCTTCCTCCAAGGTGTAACCAGATTGTTTAAGGAACTCCTATATTTTAAGTCCTTGTAGGGTGAAAACTGTTCTTAATTTGTTGGTTGGAGGCATTCTTGATGGGTTGTCACTAATCCCTTTCTCACACTTTGCATCAGCTACTTGATTGCTTCATTTGATAGTCTGTGCTCATTGTGATTGACCAGAGTAAGATGTTTTACAATGCGCCATTGAACACTTAAGAAGGATATTCTATAAACTATTTCTGGTTGATACTGTAATCTAAGTGTATATAGAAAATATGTATAAATAATTAGAAACAATGGGGAGACCCAGTTTCAATTCCTTGCTGAACCACATTTTTGCTCAGTTCCTTAATCAAATAAAACGAGTGCCTGATAACCCAAGGCTATATTGTTGTTAATTTTCTCAGTTAGGCTAGTAAATTGTAAGTAATTTTTTTTTGGTGGGGGGTAGGGGGGTAGGGGGGGTAAATACTTAAGTTTTTAAAAACTACTGAATTACTGTAAGAAAACAATAATTATTTCAATTGTTAATTTATTATCCATTGTTTAACCTGGGACAAATCTTGACTGTTGTGTAAGTACATCCTAGTTGCAGCCTGCAAACTACAAAATTGATTTCCTTGCACCAAGTTTTTGCCTGAATTGTTAAGTTTCGATTTACTATTGTCTAACCTTGTACACCACTTCTGGTAATTATCTTTGCCAAAATGGCCTGTTGCATTGTTCTCCTTATTAAATTACTTCAACAGAATAATATTGGGAATGAGTTTATTCAAAGATATGTGTTGTTGAATTTTAATGTTCACCAGACTGAGTGTAAAATGGAAGGAAATACTGTTAATATGCATATGAAATTACATTCTTATTCTACTTCTTAAGTGTTCAATGGCGCATTGTAAAACATCTTACTCTGGTCAATCACAATGAGCACAGACTATCAA
>JAHPZR010018598.1:0-2500 GCA_019787425.1 Platygyra sinensis | reverse complement strand
AAGCCTCTAAAGGTGCTGCGTTACCGCATGGGCTAAATGTACCATCGTCAAACCCTCGCAACCCCCTGCAATGTAGAGTTTATTGTTTACCACAAAAAGACTGGATCCAAAGTGAGGCTTGCAGGTTGCTGCTTTCGCTGCCCATTCATTCTTTAATGGATCAAACAATAAAGCCATGCAGTTTGGGCACACATAGTGTGATGTGATCTTGATTTCAATCCATAAAGGACATACACCTTTGCTCCAAGTGTTGCTACACCAGTGTTATAAAAACAACCGAAATAATCACTTAGTAATCCCACTTTCGCAAAAATTTGCCATTGACGTTTAGAAAAGCTATACCTTTGAGGGAGCTGATTACAATGCTTAAGAGCATACATAAAGTCATTTAAAGCACACAATCTTTCTACCGTTCCTAAATTATGTGGCTGCCTTTGCCACAGGTTTTTTTCTATATCATAACTGTAGATACAGTCACCATCAGAGTCTGTTCCACCAACAAACAGAATTCCTACTGACTCCGCATAACAGCAGCACGTTACATTATTTAGTGGTGACGCGGGTGACATGGATGTCCATATTTTGGTTTCAACATCAAAATACTGCATTTGGGCTTCAGGTAGAACAGCAACAAGGACCTGCAACAAGAGCAATAAAGGTTGGCAACGGAGGGTTAGAGATGTAATTGATAAGTGGATGAATAAAATAAATTGGTAAATACGGTCGACCACCTCTCGTAAGCGACCAGTTTTCTAAAATACCAAAAGTTTTTTTTTTATTTCAAATAACTATATTTGGAACCTCTTGTAAGCGACCGCGACCGCTAATAGAGCTAAAAGTTTGAAGTTTTTTTTAACATCCCGTAAGCGACCATTTGACAGATAATGAGACAAAAAATGGATAGTAATGTTTTGTATCACTATCGTATTCCCGAGTAGTGCAAAAACGGAAATTTCTCAGACTCGGCAGTTACCATATTCTAATGAAGAAAATTTTGACCCATCATGGTTTAAGCTCTTGTAAGAGATTACCTCCCATAATCGACCACCTTGGCTTGAAATTTTTGGTGGTCACTTACAGGAAGTTTGACTGCATTCAATATCGGATCATTGCATTTCTTCGGTGTTTTCCGATGGGCTCACGAATGCCGGTCAAAAGCGATTTATTTTACCACAGATTAAGACTTTTCTATAATGAACTAATGAGGTCACCCGCTGAAAATGCTCGGTTTCCCTTCGCCCTCTTTCTGATGACAGTGGGCTGGATAGTCGGTTGAAAGAGAAACGCGCCGCACCCCTTCAAAACAACAACAGAGCAACAACGAACCTTGAGAATATGTTCTATGTGCCTACCAAAACAACTTTGAAAAAAGGACCGGGTAGCATATCTGAATTTTTGGTCTCTTTTCGAAATGTTGTCTCAGTTGGGCAATGGAAATCGAAATATTTTGTAGGTAAGGCCTTAAGAGTCACGCATACTGTACTAGTCGAACGCGCGTTTAATGCATTTTAAAAACTAGTTCTTACTATGCCTGCTGAACGAAGCTGCGCTTTCTCTTTTGCAAATGTCGAGCCTTTTAAAGGCATGCAGTAATGGCGCATAGCCCCATGCAGCAACATGTGAATCACGGGATCTCGTTGCATCTCCTCTGTATCCAGTTCTTCAATCACAACTCTGATATCCACCAGCCCCAGACGAACAGCTCCGATGACTTTGGCTGCAACTGCCATCCTCTCTTCCTTCTTGTGTTTAATCCACTGCATCACTGATTTGAAGACGAATGTCTCTGAAGGTGCACTGAGGTCATCTCGACTAAGGAGGCTGGATAATTGGTCTTCGCCAACATTGGAAAGGAATTCTTCGCTCTCACAAACATCCGCGTACATCCAAGCCATCTTCTTCTCAGCTGCCTCTTGCAGATCCCTCAGACCATGTCTATCGGCCACTGTGGAAAGCAGACAGTAGTTGTGAAGGTCAAGTCGGAGCTGAATAAATTCCCTCTTCAAGAAATCACAACACTGTTGAACAACAGTTGTGACTTGAAGATGATCAGCTGCGGCAAGAACTTCAAACACGTTTTCTTCGTTGACATGAAGATCCCAGTGTAGATGGAGTCCATTACAATCTTTAAAGCATCGGGTGAAATGCTTTCATCTTTGAGTTCGATGACTTCCTGGTTTGACTCCTTCATCTCAGCTGTAAACATGCGTAGAAATAATCGCTGTTCGCAGCGAGTACAATGCGATGAGCTGGAAAGATGTCTTCAAGCACTTTTAAACGAACGTCGATAAATTGACCTTGGTCTCGAAACTGAGCACACTTGGATAAAAGAATCTCGGAATGAGCGACCATCTTCCTGATTTGCTCGCCTTGGTTAAAATGCAAATCTGATAGATCGTGAGTGATCGCGTGATCGCCGAGTTTGCCTAAAAACATCACGCGAGCAATGTCACGAAACTATTTGTCTCAGTCCTAGGGCCTGCGCGACTGCTAATACAGG
>JAHPZR010018597.1:15000-17500 GCA_019787425.1 Platygyra sinensis | reverse complement strand
GTGCACTCGACTCTGGAGCGAGTGGTCTGGGTTCGAGCCCTGGCTGGGGACTCTGAGTTGAGTTACTGGGTAAGACACTTACTCTCACGGTGCCTTTCTTTACTCAGGTGTATAAATGGGGACCAACGAATTAAACGCTGGGGATAACCCTGCGATGGACTAGCATCCCATCCAGGGGGGAGTAGAAATACTCCTAGTCGCTTCATGCTACAGAAACCGGGATAAGCTCCGGCCTGATGAGCCACTTGGCTCGTATGCAGACTTTACCTTACTTTCAATATTAACTTTCTTGTTAAAAAAGAAATCTAAACTACTAAACATTCCAATCAGGAGTCCTAAGCAAGGAAGGAGCTTCGTAAGCTTCGATTAAAGATCGAGATAAGGGAGGAGAAGAAATTAGCCTTCCTTCCTCTCTTCTCCTTCACGATTCTCACGTTTTTCACGGTGTAGCCCCTCCTTGCTTTGCTCACAAATTGCTTTCCTTCGTGCAGTTATTGAAGTACTTTAAAAGCCCCGTGTAAGTTGATTACAAGAAAATTTGGTACATTTTTTATGTACAAAATTAATGTTTAAAGACTGTAAAAAATCAAACTTACTCTGATTTCAAACTCTCCCTCTTCACTGGCAGATAACACAAAACAGCAGTTGTGGAAATTTTTCCTAAATTTTCCCACTCACCCCAAATGAACAGGATATAACTCCCCTGGTGGAATTCTTATGCCACTGTCATATGGAAATTTGTTTATTATAAAGTAAATCTTCCCTTCTATTTCTACAGCATTAGGGTTGCCCGGGGGAATGTGTTTTTGTTCTACAACAGACCAAGTGTTTTTCCTCCCTGTCATAAACTTCTACAACTGCAGGGTTACCCTGTAGGGTACCATCTGGTGTAATATAATCACACCCGCCTGCAACATGGAGTCTACTGTTTACTACAAAAAGGGTGGAACCAAAGTGAGGTTTACAAGTTGTTGCTTTTTCTTCCCATTTATTCTTTACTGGATCGAAACAGTGTAGCCTTGCATTCTGCATACACCAGCCACCTCCATACAATTTCAATCCATAAAGGACATACACCTTTGAGTTAACTACTGTAGCTCCACTATTGTAAAACTGCCAAGGATGACTACTTGTAATACCTACTTTGGCAAACGTTTGCCAGTGACATTTAGCAACGCTATACCTTTGAGGAACCTGATTGCAATCAAAACTAACTGCATACATGTAATTGTTTACAAAACATAAATTGTTGATTCCACCACATGGAAGTGGCTGCGTCTCCCACACATTACCTTCTGTATCATAACGATAAATGTAATAACCACCCCTGGCAAATCCAGCAACATGCAAGTCATTGCTAGTAGCCGCTGCACAATAACAATTAGTTGCCTCGATTGCTGGTGTTGTGGATGCCAAAGGCTTCCATGTTTTAGCTTCAACATCAAAAAACTGCATTTTAGTCTGTGGTAGAATAGCAACAAGAACCTGAAATGACAGTAAACAAAAAAAAAGAATTTAAATTATAACAACAACTGAAAAATTAACGATCACTCCCTTCCACCTTCCCCTAGTTCAGTATAATGGTCCATCCCTACCAGAACCAAAGTGTGTGTTTCGAAAACTCAGATTTCGAGACAAGCCATTGCTGGGAGATGATCAACCACAAATTGTTATACATCCAGTCATGCCATTAATTTTAATATTTTTATTTTTTATATTTTGTGAAGTTAACTTCATTTCCTGTCAACTTCGGGCAACTCTACACCTCAGGAAACTGGAAACTGGAATCTGGAACTGGAAACTGGAATCTGGAACTGGAAACTGGAAACCAGGACTGGAAACTGGAAACCAGAATCTGAAACCAGAATCCAGAATCTGTGATCCAAATCCGGAATCCGGACATTATGAATGAACGTAGAAATAATTCACTTCAGCAATGTCTAGTAAATAAATATAGGAAAAATATGTTATTGTTATTCATTTTCTTTGCTTTACTTCAACCACAAATCGCAATTGTTGAAAAAAACAAAAACAAAAACAAAAAAAACAAAACTATATATTGACTAGTTTTGAACAACCCTTACCTATACATCGGGCCCAGTTGTTCAAAGCTGAATAAAGCTTTTCATTGGGTAAATCACTATCCAGTCAGAGTTAGGTTTTTTCATGTGGATAGAGTTATCCATAGCCTGAGCTGCGAGCAGGCTCTAGTATCTGTCTCTAGTGTCTGAACGGGCTCTAGTATCTGTCTCTAGTGTATGAGCAGGCTCAGGTATCTGTCTCTAGCGTCTGAGCAGGCTTTAGTGTCTGTCTCTAGTGTCTGAGCTCGCTCTATTATCTGTCTCTAGTGTCTGAGCAGGCTCTAGTATCTGTCTCTAGTGTCTGAGCTCGCTCTAGTATCTGTCTCTAGTTTCTGAGCAGGCTCTAGAATCTGTCTCTAGTGTCTGAGCAGGCTTTAGTGTCTGTCTCTAGTGTCTGAGCTCGCTCTAGTATCTGTCTC
>JAHPZR010018597.1:0-10000 GCA_019787425.1 Platygyra sinensis | reverse complement strand
AAAAAAAAAAAAAATTTAAAGCCAAAAGGATCCAAATGTGACCCGTGAAATATGGCGCGGAAATTTCCCGGCAGAGAAACGGTGCATTTACGTGTTCTGGGCTCGGAAGGGGCAGGGGTTGGGATTACTCCGCTATATGGGCTATCAGAGGTATGGGCAGCCCCAAAGGGTATGGCTTTTGAGCTGTTTATGTCTGAAAAAGGTGTAAATTTTATACACATTGGACTGAAATAGGGTGTATCAATTTTAGTCAATAAGGCAGTAAAGAAATATGACCTTCTAAAATTAGGTAATTTTGGATGGTAGTTTTACCTCTTAAAAATTTGGCCAAAGCTTGTGCCAGGTCCCACTCTGCCAGAATCTTCTATGCCAAATCGGCATATATGAACTGAAAGACCCTTTGCAACAGAAACACACCATACAATGACTTATTGAAAGGGCTTTATTTGTTTGCTTTTATGGTGATCCAAACTTACCCTTTCAAAAGCAGGATTTTTCATGTTTTGGAGGCCCTAAAGGGCCCCCCTGTAACTTTTGAACTAAAAGTCAGAGAAAAAAACCAACTTGGGTTTTGGAATAACACTCTTAATGTAAAGTTTGTTCTACAAAGCGAATATATCATAAAAAATACTATTTCTTAAAATTCAACCTTGATGGGATAATCTAAGTCTTTATGAAAGGGTACCATGATTTTTTTGTTACTCATGAAAAAATATATTCAGATAAAAATGGTGCTTAAAGTAATTAAACGTGTTACCTAATTCAAACAGGCTTTTTCACGTAATTACGAGTAATGGCCACATATTATTGCAATGTCACAGTGTGGCTCACAGCAATTTGGCAGATCATGTTAAGCTTCCACCATTAATTGAGGAATGATTAATTATCAAAACGCAAACATTTTGAAGAAAAGGCAGTGTCAAACACAAGTAAAGTACTTATGCTCGTTTGACTTCTATCTTAGTCTGCATTCAAGCTCTCTGTCTTTACTGGCATATAACATAAGACTGCATCTTTATTAATTTGTGCTAAATTTTTCCAGTCATTCAAACAGATCTGGTATACCTCTACCGGTGGAATTCTAATGCCAACATCAACAGGAAATTTTTTAACCATAAAATAAACCCTCGCGTCTACTTCCACTGCATCAAGCTTGTTTGGGGGAATATGTTTCTGTTCAACAACAGACCAAATGTTGTTTTCCTCGTCATATACTTTTACAGAGGCTGAAGGATACAGGGAAGACCCAGAAACCCCAGCGACATAGAGCTTGTTGTTAGCCACAAAAAGGCGGGAGTCATAGTGAGGACAACAGGTTGAAGACTGTTGCTTCCATTTGTTCGTTGTTGGGTTGAAGCAGTGCAATACAGCTTCCTTATCCACCCAAACCTTGGAAGGATTATTACTTTCAAATGCCCATGAGTTAGATCCTGCTTCGAGCAATGAAGCCTCTATAGGGACTGCAGATGTGCCAAACCTTAGTCCGAACCCGTGGTACGAGCCATAAATAGGGTAGGCGCGGTCGAAAACAATGAAGCACTGGTAAAAGCTGCATGTTGGGCAGACCCCGCCCCAAGCAACACGGTAGGAACTGCAGATACAGGAGATACGGCCCTACGCAATGAACCGGGGGTAGATGGAGCAAACAGGGCAGCTGGGACCCCACCAAATCCAACAGCAGTCTTTAGACAGTGAGGCACACATATATGCGACTTCCAAACTGTTGCTGTTGCATTAGTCAATTCAATTGGTTACTTGGATCGTCAAACTGCTTCTTAACGAAACCTAAACTAGCCC
The DNA here is from genome assembly GCA_019787425.1 of Platygyra sinensis. Lineage (NCBI taxonomy): Eukaryota > Metazoa > Cnidaria > Anthozoa > Scleractinia > Merulinidae > Platygyra > Platygyra sinensis. Next base: position 8,203 of record JAHPZR010018597.1, on the reverse strand, counting down.
CACCTTGCCAATTATTCTTCGCTGGGCTATACCTAAAAGGCATACACGTTGATCCACCACTAATTGCATATAAAAGAATCATTAAAAAGACAGAGGGAGTCAATTTGATTGTTACAGGAGTCACTATGGCTTAGTATTGGGGAGAATGCTTCCCACGAATTGCTAACTGTGTCATGTCGATAGTTGACAAAATCATTGCAGCTATATACAAGAAATTGCTCTGCACAAGAACACTCTGTTGCCTCAGTCAATTGTACCATGAATAATGGTTTCCATGTTTTCGTATCGACATCAAAGCACGCTCTAATGCCCGGGCGAATGGCCACCCGCCCCCTGCTCCCGCAATTAGGTGAGTATAGTTGAGACAACCCCACCCACTTTCGCATGCCCTCATCCCCCGTTTCTAGCCTGTCTGTTGTGTCTGCCCCGCCCTACCGTCACAGCAGTCCCTTCGCCGTTCTGTTTCGGCGTTCCCCGTGACGTCCCCCTGGAACATGTGCTTGGGCAACTATCGCCTTTTTTTCCCCCATGCCTTCACTTGTGGAGGTCCTGTTGTCTCCAATCGGCCCCCCTCCCTGTCGGCACCTTACCCCCCCACTGACTGGCGATAAAGCACGCCTCTTGGTTCCGTCCCTCGTTTCCCTCCCCGTCCCCCGTTCTTAACGCGCCCCCCCCGCCTGCCAAACTACCTCTTTCGAAGCCCTTGCCGTCTACATCTCCACTCCTTAGTACAGCACCACACTCACTCACACTTCACGTCACAGCACCCCCTCCCGTTCCCTCACCTCCTTGTCATCCTGTCTGCCTCCGTCTACGTCGCCACCAGTTTCAAATGCCACAGTCTGTACGCCAGAAGCGCAGTCACTCTGACTCCTGACGTCACCTACAGCGCCACACGCATTAGCCTAGTGCTTCCCTCTTTTCCGGTCCCTCTCTGGCCCGGGGCTTTGCCTTTTGGCACTCTGTGTCGCTCGCGTCCGTTATGCTTCCATGCCTCGCTCCCTTCCGAAGTCTACCAGCCTCACAGACCGTGTCCTCGTCACACGCTGGTCCCCTCCCCAGCAGAGCCCACACCGTTTCAGCATCATCCTCTCTCCTCCTATCAGTAACTAGCACCCTCCGCAGCATTTAAAGATGGTACATTCCTCCTTCCCTCTCACGTGCATCTTTCGCCCAACTGTGATCGCACAAAACAGTAGTTCACTCTGGTATACCCTCTTGCACACACATACTCACTCACATCGGCTCACCTCATATACCGCCGAAGAACGTATCACCTACACACCACACACACTGCTTCTGACACCGAGAGAGTGTCACATCGTCCCGTTAAAACGCTTACGGCCCGCAACATTCGGTGGTGTACACTCTTCGGGTATTTAAAAGAGTAGTATAGACTCGCGCTTCTTGTATCAGGTTTCAATCTCGGGGGCCACACAACCGCGGTAACCCTCCCACAGTGGATATGATAGTCTCGTCGTTATAGCGACGGCGCATAACCGAGTGTGTGTGAAACTAAGCCCCTCACTGCAGGTCACAACCCCTAAGACGAAGAATTGTGACGTTTGTATCAGACAGACAGACCCATCGTAACTATTAGTGTGTGAGGAGAATCCCACAGAAGGACAAGTTCCTTTCCCGCAGCAAGCGAGTCGCTCCGAGCTAATTCCCAGTCAAGTGCAGTTGTCCAACCAGTTAGGCCTCTTTCACGTCCGGGTTTACCCCAGTTAGAGTTCAGAGCAGACACCCCGTGGTCAGAGCGGAAAAACCCGTTGTCACAGTTCTCAGTAAGGAAAAGCCCGTTGTCACAATTGCTTTGCCAAATTTATTGTAGCCTTTATTTTAGAATCCCAGGAGATAACATTTTTTTACCTGGATCGCTTTCCTAAACCAGACTCGGCGCTGTTTGAATGTGTGAACGTAAAAACTAACTTACACACAAGCTATTAAGGAGGAGGCCACTGAGCGTTCAGAACATCGCAATACCGCAGAAAATTCGGCAAAAACCGCAATATCGCAGAATTAAAAATAGCCAAATATATTTTTTGTGTGATCGTCGTGTCTTCGTCAGAACGTTATGCAAGGAAGGTGACGAAATTGTTCAAATGCGAAAGTACTTTTTCACCAGAAACCGAAAATGTGCCATGAACTGTATCAGAGTAAAATAATAAGATGATTTAACAACATTCCTTACTTGAAGACGATCAGTAGCAGCAAGAACTTCAAAACGCGTTTAAAATAGCTATTTGCTTAATATTGTATCCAGAGCCTACATGGCTTGTGCCATATTTGGAGCTGAACAAGTGCTCGTATTTTACTCCACTTTTAAATTACGAAAGAATAAATGAGATTGACATGAAAATGAACAATGGTGATTCCAATTTTTTTTAAATCTATATTTCATTTAATTTGGACAGTACAGTCGCCAATTTCGTCTATTCGCTTGTACTTTTGAAACAAGATGTTTTATTGCTTACCTAGGATGTCAGTAAATTTGTTGAACAAGGGAAGGGAGTGTGAGTTTTTTGGGGGGTATATCAATATTTACTTCCTTTTTAACTTTCATGTTGAGGCTAAATGACACATTTCCAAAGTTACCCAACAGTTACTCTGAAGACGATATTCGTTTCACTATTTTCGCTGTGTGCTTTACCTGAACAGTGCAGAGTATTCGTCTAAAGCTTTAATTCGGAAAAATGACAAGCACTTGTCTACCTGATCCATTTTTATCTAACATGAAGTAATTTTCTTAGAATCACTAATTTTCATTAATCTCTTTGTGGTACGCCACTCGAGAAAACAGTCAAATTGTAACAACTCCATTAAATAGACACCTTGTTACTTGCTCGCAGCACTTGTACACAAACAACTGCTAAAATATCGTTTGATTCCGGTTTGGAGGAGTTTTCATGGAGATGGCGACACAAACACTGACAAACAAAACAACCAGTACTCTTCTGGCTGAAAAGGAAAATCAAAAACGTTATAAAAAGCCTAAAAAGTCAAAAGTCTCAAAATCTGATCTGGCTTTATGTCTCTTTTCCTCTGATTTCGCTCAAGTTTAAAACTGTTCTTTCTTGACCGCCATTCAAGCTGTAATCAGAAAAACACTGTTCACTCATCTCTCACGTTACCGTGGGCATGCAGTAGTCTCGAGAATGCCACTGAAGATTGAACTTCAATCAAGTGTAATGTCAGCTTATTTTGCCGACCAAAATCAATCACTAACCAGCACGTAGCTGATCGATTATTCGTCAAGCTGGATAATAATACTGTTGCAGGTATTCAAGATTTAACTTAGAAACAAATTTCCAAAAACTCCTGACAATATGAATAACTGAACCACCAAGTGAAACCAGATATGCAGCTCTTTTCCTGGCAACACCATAGACTGAGAAACTCTATAGGATCATCAACAAGTGATACGAGGACTATTCAATTGAAGGTACTACTCTAACGTCTTTCCGCTGAATCTGCTCTTTGATTTTTTTTAGCGTACGATTCCGCTTTTTGTCCATTTTGAGGTCATTCGTTCAGCCTATGGGGCCTAATAAAACCACGTGCTCCATATAGCCACGCCCAAAGGTTGTATCGCACGACATAGTCGAGGTCTAATTTCGATATACACCTTGCAGAAATGACGCCGAAATTTGAATAATACTTCATACATCTTAAGCCTCGTGTTGATGTTTCCAGACAAGGATTTTTCACATGAATTTGAGGATAAAGATGCATAAGTATTTTTTACTCACAAAAATTAAAAATAAAAAAAAAAAGCAAAGCAAATTTAATATTATACACAACACTTTATCAAGGGCTCGAAAGGAAATTCATTTATTAAAATACCTTTAACCATAGTTTCACAAGTTTAAAACAGTCTATACCCTTTAGTTTAGAATAACTGTAAATTATTTCTAGATTAACTAGTATAAACTGCTAACGTGATGGAAACTTACAACAAGAAGTCGAAAAAGATATTACTACACACAAATAGTGCTGATGCTACATAGCTGATAAATGATGACTCTCGTGGCTGGAAACAGTTTCCACTACTTTCCAAGACTTGGAGTTTGATGGGTCATTATAACCACCCTTTATCGGTTAATGCCACAATCATGGTATCAACAATCTGCCCAGTCATCGGTGAACAAGTTGCTGTCAACTTTGTGGCACAATAGGTTACCATAGCAACAATATGACCTGCTAAAAACACCCTTAATTTTAGCTTTAAGCGCTTATAACTCAAAAATGAGCTCGGTGACCCCCATTTTTTATTATCGAATTGTAATCAGCATGATAAGATGCAACTCTTTGCAAAGTTTAAAAACATTCTGCGAAGGGGGTTCAGAGCCACCTTAAATTTTCGAAAATTTAAGGTGGCTCTAAACTTTGCAAAAAGTTGCATCTTATCATGCTGATTACAATTCGATAATAAAAAATGAGGGTCACCGAGCTCGTTTTTGAGTTATAAGCGCTTAAAGCTAAAATTAGGGGTATTTTTAGCAGGTCATAGTGTTGCTATGGCAACCTATTGTGCAACAAAATTGACAGCTACTTGTTCACCGATGATTGGGCAGTTTGTTGATACCATGATTGTGGCATTAACCGATAAAGAGTGGCTAAAATGACCTATCAAACTGTAAGTCTTGGAAAGTACTGGAAACTGTATCAAAATGGTTTACAACGTTGATAGGATATTTATGTACCGATGTATCTCATTTTGGTTTTTCACACAAACTTCCTCGCAGTTCTAAATCAAAGTGACTTTAACTCTAATTTAAACTTGCATAAACAGGAGGGAAACATTTGAAAGTCTGTGAGCCAGTTTAACACTAAATTGGTTTCCGCCTGAGTGCCGAAAAGCAATTGGTTTTACTACTATGTACTATTGGCTTAAACAAAACCGCACCACTTCTAATCCAATCAAAAGTAAAACCAAATAAATTTAATCGTGACTCCCTCATACTTGCTTCCCGCGCTTTGCGTTAACAACATGATTTTACTACGAGTTTTGATTACCTAATATAATTCAATTCTGTGTCTCTTGTGACTGGCTAAGGAGCTAAATGGTTTCTAATTACGGAACACATTTGAAAAGAACTCTGAAATGTGTAAACATTTTATTAAGCCCTTCAACACCAGCTGAATTATCAAGGCTTAAAATGGATTCAAGATCGATACAGAAGAGGGGAGGAACTAGTCTTCCTTGATTCTCATCTCCTTCCCGATTTTCACGTTTCTGCCCGCTTTCGCTTCTCCTTGCCTGACTCCTAATTGTTTTCCTTCCTTCAGTATTGCACGTATTAGGACGGCCCTTTGCAAGTCAATCCAGATTCTTACAAGCTTTAATCTTCGAAACTGATATTTTAAGTCAGTAAAGATAATTGATCTCATTCTGATTTCAAACTCTCCCTCTTTACTGCCAGATAACAAAGAACAGAAGTTGTGGCAATTTTTCCAACATTTTCCCACTCACCCAAAAAAACAGGATGCAACTCCCCTGGTGGGATTCTTACGCCACTGTCAACTGGAAATTTGTTTATTATAAAATAAACCTTCCCTTCTATTTCCACTGCATTACGGTTGTTTGGGGGAATGTGTGTTTGTTCAACAATAGACCAAGTGTTGTTTTCCTCATTATAAGCTTCAACAGCTCCTGGAGCACCACATGGGCCACCATTAGTGTTGGTTGAATCATACCCCCCTGCAACATAGAGTCTATTGTTTACAACAAAAAGACTGGATCCATAGTGACGTTTACAGGTTTTTGCTTTTTCCTCCCATTCGTTCTTTACTGGATCAAAGCAGTGCAGCCCTGCATTCTGCACAAACCAGCCGAGATCTGAACGCCACAAAGGTCCATAAAGGACATACAGCTTTGAGTTAAGTACTGTTGCTCCGCTACAGTAAAATCGGTAATTACTTGGAACACTTACTTTAACAAACGTTTGCCACTGACATTCAGAGAAGCTATACCTTTGCGGAATCTGATTGCAATCATAACTTATTGCATACATGTAATCGTCTGCAATACATAGATTACTGATTTTACCACATGGGTGTGGCTGCTTCTCCCACACATTACCATCTGCATCATAACGATAACTGTAATCACCACCCTCTCCAGTTCCAACAACATACAAGTTGCTGGCAGCAGACGCTGCACACTGACACGAATTTGCCTCAATTGATGGTGTTGTGGATGCCAAAGGTTTCCATATTTTGGCTTTATCATCAAAATACTGCATTACAGCCTGAGGTAAAACTGCAAGAAGAACCTGAAATGACAGTAAAGGAAACGGGAGTTTTGCTAATAACAAAAACGCGCTAGTGACCAGATGAGATCCAAAACGAAATAAAAAAAATATTCTTGCCCTAAAAATTGGCCAATAAATATGTATGGGTGCTGGTCACGTGAGTGAAAATACTATGTATATAATGTGCGTGTTTCGGGGATAATCGTTTGAGGTCAAATCATACCAAATATATATATCACGCAAACGTATTTCATTACGAAAACAAGCCCATTTCGAAATTTCAAACTTCTAACCTTGCTGCAAAGCTTAGGGGAATGTTTACATCCTTGTTGACATCCAATTCCGACCACGCGATGATTCATCATTCTGCTTGCACATAATTCCATGCAATCAGTTTCGTGTGAATTGATTGACAGGATGTAAACTCGTCCTTAGAACAAAACAAATCGCATTGATCGAGGTCCATGATTAATTTCTTTTGTTTTTCTTCCCTAACCCTCGTAAACATTATAATTTAACATTATTAGGTGGCAATTTTTATAAATATGGTTCATCGTACAATTCTTGAAGTTGGCTTTCGTGTTTTATACTTTATCTTTTATACAAGAATGTTGTTTTCCAGCCCAGGCTGAATATTCCTTTTTTTCTGCCGATTTTAGGCTGAAAATATTCTTGTAATATTTTTAATGTGGTAAGTGTTTGGTGTCTAGATCTGTATCGCGTTACATTGTGCACGTGCTCCATTCTCGTTTCAATCAGTTAGGTCAGTCATGACAGGGCAAGGCCCTGTTCGCACTAAGACGAAAATTTGAATTTCGCGCTTGCAAAAAACCCGAAAATTTTGTAATCACCAATTTTTTGTTTTCGCAACCCTGTTCGCACATGAAGATACGAATTTTTTTTAGTGACAGTTCACTTGATCAATTTACATCAAGATGTCGTGAAATGTGTGTCGGTGTCTGTTTCGCGCGAAGTTTCCGGTCGGATTTGTGAACATAAAATGCTCCCCGAAATTTTTTATGGCACTTTATTGCCTTTTGTTTTTCATGCAGAACCTGTTCTTGCTAAATCAACAATTAGTTATAGTTTTGATTGCTACGCGTGTTAAGGATTATGGAGGTTTTAATTCAGCTGCGAAGACACCGTCGTTTTCACCCGCACTTGATATTTCTCCAGCGCCATTTTCCTGAGATCTTGTTCAGAAAAAATATATGCGAACGGGTAGAGATTCATTCCACGATTTACTGAGGCTCTTAATATGTTCCGAGAGAGAACACTCGCGGGAAGTCATACGGTCACGTTCGCTTCGTAATCCATATGTTTCAAATTTGATGACCCAATGACGGATGGATGTCAAGGAACAAAGGATTTTCTTGCCTGACAAAATTTTTACAGCCTCCAAAGCTAGTCGACGGAATCTTTGAAGTTTCGTAGCGCTTGCAAAAATTTTGGTGGGTGCAAAAAATCGTTCGCACTAGAAATCGCTTCGCGTTGACAGATTTTTTTGCAAAACAAACAAATTTTCGCGTAGTGCGAACAGGGCCCAACCCTAAAACCCCGAAACCGGAAACCGGAATCCGAAACCGGAAACCGGAATCCGGAGTCGGAAACCGGAATTCGGAAATCAGAAACCGGAATCCGGAATCCACAAATCAAAGAAAACAAGTTCTTCAAATTCGCGAAAGTTATTTTGCAAAGCTTTTGCCGGTAAAAAATAAGAGGCCAGGCAACAGAAATTCGCCGTCTGTTAAAATTCGTGCAACAGCTATTCCGAGTGAGGGCTATTATTATGAGAATGTAAATAAAGTGCGTCCAAGCAGGCCCTAGTGTCCAGTGTCTTTTTGCATGGGCATGTGAGCGAGAGCCCTCTCACGGCTTTGCCGCTCGCGACCCCGATCCAACACGGGAGCCTGCTAGCAGGCAGGCAGGTTAGTTACCCATTTTTT
>JAHPZR010018596.1:0-35303 GCA_019787425.1 Platygyra sinensis | reverse complement strand
ATCGATTTGGTTTCAACACGACTGTTCAAAGCCATCAAGCCCGATAAAGACAACACGAAGGGCCGTGCGGCATCTGCTCTTTTGGATGTTCCCTCACTCGGAGCAAAAACAAAGGGCTTTCTTATTGATTTCCATCAAAAAATATTGACACTGTTTCAAGGCAGGTTGTTTCGTTAAAATGGAGTTTGGTATCTTTCTCATTCCCTCTCTAGACAAAATGAACTCATCTAACTCTCAGCCGCCCTCGATAAACACTCTTAATTATTGCCTTTTATTTTACTGGTATTTTCACAAGTTCCAAGTTGCTTATCAAAAGTGGAGGGAACAAAACTGTCATTCGGCAAGTTAAAGCAGATTCATTTCAACAACAAACACGATATTAAGGTCACCACAGATCATTAATTGGATTCCTTGCACGACATTTATAAAATTTGAGTCAATTTTGGTTTGCTGCTTTTCGTTTCCCATTCTTCTCACAGCAATGGCTATACACCTGTACTTTACACAAATTTCAAGCATCAGTGAGACCGCACCAGGCAGTAGCTTACAAGACAAACAATTAAATAGCAATAATTCTTTACACAGGATTGAGATCAGAAGGTCAAAGCTTTAAGCTAGTTAACTGGTCCAAAAACTGTTACGAATCAATGGGTGTTCCGAGTTTGCTTGACAGATATAATTTCTGAGAAATCTTGAATAGCTCAACGCTGCGGACGCCATCATAATTCAACGCCACGAAGCACATTCTAAAGTCAGAGAGTAGCAGCGATACTGAAGCTGATGGTCAAATCAATTGTATGCAGTTGGCTTAAGTGTAGTGTACCTAAAATAACAGTGATGTGTCGGAGATTCCTATTAAAAAGCCGGGAGTTGATGAGAAAAGGTCTGACAAGATTACATTCTTTGCGACAGTCCGACATCGACACGGGTAAATGATTTTCACAACGTTAAACGCGGCTGTCCGAGATGGAAAGGGATACGACCTGTTTCATTGATTCTTCCTCAGATAACAAATCCAGAAGAGTGAACGTGATGGAAGTGCAAGTACTCGAACGTACACGCATACAAAACAGATCGATTTACTAATCTGGAAAACAGCAATACCCTTCACAAGGCATCACGCTTGTCACTCAAATAGGGAGAGGAGTGGAGACTAAGAAATTCACTTTCGCTTTCAATGTTTTGGATGATACGCAATTAAATCAGTGGCACGTTACGCGCGCTCGTCTCCATTGAAGGATAGTTCCACGAGGTTCAACTAGGTAGGAGGAAGCGACAATCCATTTAAATCCTGAAAATATTGTCACGAAAGTCATATCTGTCTACCACAATCGACTTTTCGACTATTTCTCTCCGTTTCTTCGCGTGATAAGTTTGTTCGTTGAAAGAGAAAACTCCACGTGCCTTTCTTATTGCCTTTGGTATAGCTGGCGATCAAGAAACGTGGATAATTTCATCAGTGCTGTGGAAAGCAAAGAAGCATAGACGTGGAAGCATCTGTACACGCCGATGTAGGTACACATAAATACATAAACGTTAAGTTGAAGTATAGGTTGTAATATTTATTAGCAAAAAGGGTACACGACTGCTTTCGTTCGGGAAATATGGAATTGCCACAACGTTCACACATCAAACACATTGTTCGCCAGCTACTTGCGTCCATATTTTGCTTTGAAACATCTTAGTACAATAGCTTTAAGTATTCCTTGATGGTAATTTCTTGTTTTTAAATCATGAAACCATTTACGTATATATGAAATTTACTCCTGCAGACCCATTTGAACTGACAAAGATACATCCATCATGTTCATCGTGATTGTTACTGTCGTGGTAGACGAAGGGCTCAGAACAATCTGTCTAATAGTTGTCATATTCAGGTAATTTTAAGGTCTAAAATAGTTTCCGAACTTAGCGGATTTAAATGACACAAATCCATTTGTTATCTGGTAAAAGCTAATTAATTCCAGAGGACTTTTCTTTCCATCATTCGTTCCGGTTTTTTTTTTGCATAAATGCCCAGTGTTGGAGTTCAGCTTTTTAAAGATATGAGAACCTACCAAGACAACAGTTAACGAAATCGAGTTGATTGCGAGTTTTGTAATCAGCTGTTCTCAAAAAAAGCTGTTTCAAAATAGTGAGGTCAAAGTTTCAATTGGTTTTCAGACGACCACTTCCTTTGAAAGAATCCATTGTTAACCCGTCGTACTTCATCAAATTAGCATTTTTGTGTCCCACACGACGATGCAACAGCACTTTATTGACATTTGTCTGCCACACGACAATGCAACAGCACTTTATTGACACTTCTATCAACATCACAATGATAACAGAATTAGAGTCGACAAAAGGCGAAAAACTACCAAAAAAGTTGGTACACTTCCAGAATAAACTCTAGGCAATAACTCACTAAGGAGTGGGAGGGTGGGAAAACAGTTGCACTTTCCGGCAAGAAAAGAAAACTGACTCACGCGACAGAGCGTGAAATTGACATCCTGGCTCGTACCAAGGTTCCCCATTCAGTGTGAGAGAAATTCATTTCCTACCTCTTTCGCAAGCTCAGCCGGCAGGGAATAAATTTTTCCGCCTACATTTACAACTGCATAGAAGTCTCATTTAATCCAGTAGTCTAAAACGTCAAATATTTCAATTACAGTCTTCAGTACCATTTTAGACTATCACGTTTATAATCTACCACAATAACATCCTTCGTATATCAGCAGGCTTAAGTTGGTTTGAAAAGTTTCTGCTGCTATAGCTGGAGGGAATTTTTGACTAATGGTTTTTTGCTTCTTAACACAGATTATACCAATACCAAGGGTGGCCAAACTATGTATGTATATTTGTTTGTCCAAAAAATTTGCAGTCCGTAGTTTACTTTCACCGTATATAAGAAATTACGCGCGCCAATTGGTCAAAAAACGTGTTTTTATTTAACAATTAGATTATGAGCTCGAGATTTCTATCGCGTGATAGTCGACGAGGGCGCAGCCCGAGTCAACTATCGCGCGATAGAAATCGAGAGCGAATAATCTAATTGTTTTAGTATAAATCTACTAGTCGTTCAAAACTTAATCTAAATCCTCTTCTCAACACTTCGAAAACGCCAAGAAACGGCCGTCATTTTGTTAACAAGCGCACACTGTTACGCTAGTCCCTATTTATCACAGATTAGTATAAGTTTACTGTAGTCTATTGTGAATCCGTGAATTTGATTGGCTATATTACCGTCGAATATCTACTGATAGTGAACAGTTACGCATCAGTGCACATCGCGCATCACGTTTGAACCTGATGTAACATAATAAAACAGTTCTTTTCTACGCATTACTTGATATTTTTTTCTTTTTATGCGATGAGACTACAGTAAATTTATACTAAAATTCAATAGAAACACAGAACAAGCGCAAGCTGTTGACGAAATGAAGACGCGAACAAAGATAATTTACGTTTTGATAATCAAAGTTATTGATAATCATATGGCTTTGGACGTCAGAACAAAATTTATGAACGCCAAGAACTGAGTTGTTTATACCAGCTGGGTTACCTTCAGAATCTAAGCAGTATAATTCAAAGTTTATATTAAGGCAAGAACGTCTAAGAAATCTATCTAAAGAAGTTCACGTGGCTTACGAAACAGTTAAATCTCCTTAAAGACCTATACAGTGTCCTTGAAATTTCATCCTCGAAAGAAGAACGTCTCAGAAAGTTACAACTTTGCTTATCATAACGTTTTAATGATTTATTTTTAATTCACAATATTAGGATTGCGTTTTATATTATTTTAATTAGATTTAAGTGAGTAAATTGGACAAGTGTCGCCGTGTAAATATTCTAAAAGCTTGCTCTTGTTAGTATTAATGTAAAGCGATTTATTACCTTTTTCCTTTTTTTTGAACTTATTAGATTGATATTTATTGTAGTTTTGGGTAAGGGGTTGGTTTTATACATTTTATGGGGTTGGATTAGGTGGGTGAACCTACTACGCGTCCTATTGTTCTCTCGCCTGTACATTGTACGAATCTATAAATAAATAAATACATAAACAAACAAACAAACAAACAAATAAATAAATAAGTAGATGCCTTGATTTTTTAGCCAGAGTTAAAACTTGGAAGAAAAATAAAGTGACACAAATATTAAGAGAACGTTGCGATTAAACAATTATTTAATATATAACTGACAGCTACCGTTGTTTAGATGGTCTTAGTGACCCTTACAAGAGCTCAGTGTAATAACAAATGTAGTAACGTTTGGTGCTAAAAGATACACGTTTTCTTTTTTCCAGATACCTGATGAACTATGAAGTGGAAACAGAAACATTTTACTTATACCCAAACAGTGGTGGTGCAAAAAAATGATTATTTATCGTTGTAACTATGACTTGAGAAAACGTTATTATTTATTTGTTGTTGAACTGTACATGTAATTGGCCGTATCCTTAGTTGCATATTTAAGCTTGTTTTGTGTTGCGAGGTAATATAACGGTGGAACTGAAGCCTTCAGTGTTCCTTGGTAATTGTATGATAAAACATTATTTGCAATCTATTCGCAGGTTGACAAAAATGGTTTACTTAGTATTAATAATATTGTAAATAATCAATAAGAACAATAAGGTATTTATACTAATAATGGTAAAGTATTGCTAAATTAAGTTAAAAGTACAAATCCAGTCACAAAACCTAGGAATACTGTTCACTAAAACAAAAATGAGATTTTTTTTTAAAGTGGTCAAAACATCTTTAAGACTCAAAAGGACCCCAGGACTGAAGATTTAACTCTATTTACATAAAATTACTGACGTTTTGTTATCATTTTTCATGTTGGCCTCTCTGTTTTTGATCAGTTAGATATCAAAAAGCTCCCAGTAAAAAACTCTCAAAGCAATCAATTTTGCATTTCTTTCATGCATTTCTTGGAAGACAGGGCAAATTTGCATATTTTGATTGTAAGCAATTCAAAGTTTGTTTTTTACGTGATATAGTCGGGTTTGATCAACAATTTTATTCACAGAGTATTTTCAATAAAGCTTTCCTCTGTTTTGTTTTGGAATTACAACGAGAACGTAGCCTGGGAACCACACCAAGAAGTACAGTACACTGAGGAAAACTTGAAACTCATGGAGGAAGTTCAACAACACTATGGAACACTTCTTCACCTGAGATCAGAAACAGCAATGTTTATTCTGTTTCGGTTGCGTTATTAAAAAATAAACTTTTAACTGTTTTCATTGTCATTTTTAATTCTTTTTATTTATCGTAATGTTTAATATAAATTTGTATAGTTCTTTTACACTCATTATTGCTCTTTTATGTAGGCACCCTTGCACTTTCAGGAAACTAACGCTTTATCAATACAGTCGAATCTCAGTTTGCGACCACCTCTTCTCAGAGACCAGTTTTCCAAAATACCAAAAGTTTCCAAGTCAAATCACTATATTTGGAACCTCTTGTAAACGACCACCTCTCGTAAACGAACACGACCACTTTTAGAGCTAAAAATTTGAAACTGTGTGGACAGACAATTGGAAAAAATTGGATGATAAGGTGTTGTAACATTGTCGTATTCCTGGATAGTAATAGGGAGACGGAAATGTCGGAAAAGGAAGTAACGGATTTTTTCTCAAAATGGACTGGTCACATGAATAACGCATTTAAAACAGTGATAAGTCTCTTCAGTCATCTTATGTAAATGAGGCAAAATTTTGAACCATTATGGTCTAGGTTCTCGTAAGCGCCATCTCCCGTAAGCGCCCACCTTGGCTTGGCATCTTGGGTGGTCGCCTACAGGAGGTTAAACTGTATTTCATTTCATTAAATAGTTTAAGGTTCAAAGGATTGTTCTTTTAATACTTGGGTTTCTCGTGAGAAAGTTCTTTCTCGCATGTAATTAATCTATTCGGAAGTCACGCAACACTTCATATTACCGACATACTGTATTTCATTCTGATAGTACCTTCAAGTGGTATTATCCTAATTATCCTAATTATCTGCTGCAGTTCAACTCGTGATTTTCGCACTAGTTCAAAAGCTCTTCACTACACTAAAATCCGCACGAGATCAATCGATCAATCGTGTTCCCAACTCGTATATCAATGAGACTACAAATACATAAAAGTATCAACATCTGTAACTGACCTTCTTTTGAGCCACTCGATTCAGAGATGCTTCATAAAAGGCGTTAAAGCACGCGAAGGGTAACTATGGAACTATATCTACGTAGTAATATGCCGCTCTGTACGTCCTTGATATGACTTGAACGTGCTGTACAGAGAACAAACTTACGAATGAGGACTTAAAGGAATTTTGGTTTCGTAGTGACGCTGTCAGTTTCAGTTTTCGTTTTTATTTACGTGGCTATTACAATAGGCCAAATGAACCGGTCCTTCTTCCTGTTTTGGAAGAGGTGAGAGACATTCAATGCTTTGTCACGGCAGGACTGAAACACACATAGCTTACCACTTCTCGTCATGGTCAATCGAACATTCGGAACTTTGTGCGAATTCTTTTTCTGGAGCTAATCGAAGTCAATTAAATCGATTCCAATCGCACTCATTCCATTAGACAGTGTTCGATTGGGTTCGGCTACCGAGCATAATCAAACTCGCATTTCAAACTGTCAACTAAATAGCCTCTAACCAAGTATCTCTTAGCTCTTACATCCATATAGAGTATCAAAAACAAACAATATAAACAATGCTCCCTAGCCACAAAAGAAATAACATCTGCTACACTTCTGTCTATATAGTATATGCTCTGTCTGTTAGGTTTCCGGTGTTAAGCTCGGAGGGAGGGGCTAGAAAAGTGCAAGGGGTCCAAAAATATATCACGCTATATCCAGTAAGACTTGCAAACTGGCCATCAAATTTGAGAATCGTTTATGCAGATTGGTTTTAATTTCAGTAAATACCGGGGGTAAATAATAGCAAAACATAATCCAAGGTCACCATGAATCATCAACTGGGTTTCTTCCAATAACAAGCATGAAACCAAAGCCAATTTTCACAATTTAATTTTATGAATTTCTTTTTCAGTTCTTCCCAAAGTACTGGCGGCACTTCATACAAATTCCAAACATCTGATTTTCCCAGGTGGTAGCTTATTAGACAAATAAAAAAAACCATTTCCGCTCGAGACTAGGAGGTCATGTATTCAGCCACGGCCAACCAATGGAATCAGTGGGCATTCTAAGTTTGTTTGACAGATTGAATTTCTGAGAAAAACTCGAGGCACTTCACTGCAGATCGATTCCCAGAATGCAAATTGTGTAAATTTTGAAGTCATGGAGAGCCCACCTTAGTGACAGCAGTGGTGCTTTAAGTCAAGAAACCGGTGTATAAATCGATCGATAGACGTTAGCTAGTATATAGTGTAACTGAATCACTATGCTCAGAAATCGGCCACGAGTTGAAGGGAAGAAAATGTCTCACTGGATTATATTGTTTGCGACAATCATGGACAACGCAAATGGTTATCACAAAACAGCTCCCCCTGAGGGAACTGGGAGGAAAGAAGTTTCATTTATCTTTACAAATCCTTCAGAAGTGCGAACATGGTGAAAGAAGGGTACGGCATATGGTCTATTTTGTTCCGAAAGGTATGTGCATGCAAAACAGATCTATCTGATTTGTTATTCAGAAAATGAGATTTGGAAGAGCGACTGTATTTCGAAGTGGAGACTGGGAACGATATTATTAAAAAGCTACAAGACACGTAAAAATCCGGCAGGAAGGTGCACGGGTGTTTATGACAACTGGTGCGTCAAAGACGGCAGAGTTAGTTTTGAAGTGACGGAACTGCTCCTGTTTCATCTTGGTACGTACAACTTGAATACACATGCCCATGAAAACCAAAATTGCGTTGCAATCAGTGGATCAGACTGCGACATTTCTACCGAAAACTAATTGTATTCCCATTACCAATGGCACGAGGTGTATTACAATTTCAGTTTGAGCAAAAAGGAGTCTGCACATTACAAAATCCAAGCTTACTTCACAAAAGAAATACTACACGGGAATGTTTTCCAGTATTTTAAACTTCCAGTTAGTTTATTTTCTCTCATGACAATTTTCTCAGTTAAAAAAATGCTTGTTTTTATCTTCAAGGAAGGCGGCAACAACGAAACGTGTTCCGAGTGAGGCTGAAATTCAAGAAGGATTCCAAGGGTCTTCGTTTGCTGATGTAAGTACGTATTTAAGTGCATTTATTCGTCTAAATGCGTGCACCACGATTGCTTTTGTATGCTAGTTCGTCGGTTTTTTTACTTTGCTCTAAAATGTTCTTGAAGTGCACACCTACACCGGGGATACGATATGGTGATTCTTTGGCGTTTTATATCATATAACTAATACATTCTTTTAATTTAGCCCCGCAGTTCAGTTCAACAGCGCCAAAGATGCTTCTAGTCCTGGTTTTCGTTAATGAGAGAATCATCATTATCATAGTGGTCGTCGTCAGGTATAGTTCCGAGCTTAAAATACTTTGATATTGGCTGCACATTAAGCGCCATTAAAAGGTCAATGTATACATGTAGTAGCTAATTCAACATGATTTCACTTTGAATATGTTTTTTCTTTACATATGTGCTCTCTATCGACCTGTTGCTTTCTTAATAATCATGACGAAAAACACATCAAGGCAATTAATTATTTAACTTATAATTTTGACCTCAAGCTTTGTTAGCACGTGTAAGTAACACCGTTGTTTCAAAACACTGAGGTCAAAGTTTCTATTAGTTTCGGTATTACCACTTCCTGATCACACTTCAATTAACACGTCACAATTCTTGGATACATTATCCACAGCAACAAAATTGAAGCTAGCTCTTAATAACATTTAATGCTTCTTAAATGCAAGTTTACACTTGTCAAAAAATCAAATATTAACACAGTCTTCAGCAGTTCCAATTTAGGCAATTGCGTTCAGTGAATTTAGCACATCCGTTGGATTCAGTGGATTGTGTTATGTTATTGTTTTGTTTACGAGTTTCTTCTAATACCACTGAAAAGCGATTCTGACTTACGTTTTTACTCCTTGACACAGACTCATTCAAGAACAGCCAGGACTTCAAGCATATGTACGTATATTTGTATGTTTCTTAAAAATATATTCTATACTCACATAAGTAAACTGTGGAATTTATCCATTGTTGCTGTCCATTGTTTTATACCACAGAATACATTATGCTATAGGCATGTTATATCACCACAGTGATACCACATGGAAAGGAAATCAAAAGAAAACGACTTGAGCTTTATTTTATTCAGTTAAACCTTTTAAGAATTTAGGCGGTATAATTCAAGTTTAACATCGAGACAAGAATGTCTAAAATCTTATACGTTAACACGACGTCGTGAAATTTATTTCATGAAACACCATCTTTTTAATACTCAGGCGTTTCACATTGGTTACTAGAGTGACAAGAACGTCTCACAAAGTTATCACTGCTTGACAAAACAATTTTATAATGTATTAAATTAGCAAAATAGGGAAGAAGGTTACCAGCTTTAACTGTGTAATAATATCAACAAAAGGTTTCCCTGAGTCCCTAAAATTTCCATTTAATTGTATAGCCTTTGGTAAACTTGGGAAGAAGATAATTATAACTCAAACATCACGACAAGGCTGTGATTGTGACAACGATTGTTGTTGGTTACTAGTCACAGTGGCTGTACAAGCAAATGCAGTAACATTTGGTACTAAAAGATACACATTTTTTTGTCCACAGGTACCCGATGCTCTTTAGGCATTTTGTTACAAATTATTTATTATTAATGTTATTAAGTATTTATTTTTTAAATCAGTTCTATGTTGTAATTTGATCAAAGACAAATAAAAATTTACGTCCTTTGTCTTGAGATGTGATGTACTTGTGGAACTGGAACCCACAGTATTCCTTCCTAATTTTAAACAATACTTGCAATATAATCGAAGAGCTGTTGAATAGTAGCTGTTGTGACCGAAGTAGCAGTAGCACCTATAGTAAGTAGCTGTAGGCGCAGTACTGTATAGTAGCTACACTCCTGTCGTAGGTACGTCTACAGGCTCTACACCTACTACGAGCTTTACAAATACCACAGATACTGCAGCGACTACAAGCACTAAAGTTGCTAAAGATGCTACAGATACAACATCTACAGCTACTATAGATATTATACCACTTCAGACACTACACTACCAAAACTACTGCAGATACTAACTACTGCAGAATCTGTAAAACTGCTAGAGCTGTAGTTGTTAAGGAGGTGAAGCAAGTGTAGTAAACATAGTGGTTGCAATAGCTGTAGAATCTAGAGCTACTCGATTCTACAGCTACTTGAGTCTAAAGAGATTCTACAGCTACCACATTCTACTGCTACTAGATTCTACAGCTACCAGAGTCTAGAGCTACTACATTCTACAGCCACTAGAATCTGCAGCTACTAGTGACTAGAGATACAAGATTCTACAGCTACCAGATTCTACAGCTACTAGATTCTACAGAAGCCAGATTCTACAGCTACTATTTCTATAGAAACTAGAGTCTAGAGCTACTAGAGTCTACAGCTACTAGATTCTACAGCAACCAGATTCTTCAGCTACTAGAGTCTACAGCTACTAGATTCTACAGTTACTAGATTTTACAGCTACTAGAATATACAGCTACTAGATTATTTATTATTCTACAGCTACTAGATTCTGCAGCTACTCAGTAGAGTCCACAGCTACCAGAATCTACAGCTACTAGATTCTACAAGTACTAGAGTCTGCAGCTACTAGATTCTACACCTACAAGATATTACAGCTACTAGATTTTACAGCTACTAGAGTCTAGAGCTACTAGGGTCTACAACTACAAGATGTTACAGCTACCAGAGTCTACAGCTACTAGATTCTACAGCTGCAAGAGTCTAGAGCTACTAGATTCTACAGCTACCAGATTCTACACAGCTAATAGATTCTACAGCTACTGGATTCTACAGCAACTAGATTCTAAAGCCACTAGATTCTACAGGTACTAGATTCTACAGCTACTATGAGTCCACAGCTACCAGAATCTGCAGCTACTAGATTCTACAGCTACTAGAGTCTACAGCAACCAGATTATACAGGTACTAAAGTCTACAGCTGCTAGAGTCTAGAGATACTAAATTCTACTAGATTCTGCAGATACTAGATTCTACAGCTACTGGATTCTACAGCAACTAGATTCTAAAGCCACTAGATTCTACCGGTACTAGATTCTACAGCTACTAGAGTCCACAGCTACCAGAATCTGCAGCTACTAGATTCTACAGCTACTAGAGTCTACAGCAACCAGATTATACAGGTACTTGAGTGTACAGCTGCTAGAGTCTAGAGCTACTAGATTCTACAGCTACTAGAGTCCACAGCTACCAGAATCTACAGCTACTAGATTTTACAGCTACTAGAGTCTAGAGCTACTAGGGTCTACAGCTACAAGATGTTACAGCTACTAGATTCTACAGCTGCAAGAGTCTAGAGCTACTAGATTCAACAGCTACTAGTTTCTGCAGATACTAGATTCTACAGCTACTAGAGTCCACAGCTACCAGAATCGGCAGCTACTAGATTCAACAGCTACTAGGATCTAGTGCTACTAGAGTCTACAGCCACAAGATATTACAGCTACTAGATTTTGCGGCTACTAGAGTCCACAGCTACCAGAATCTACAAGTCCCAATACCGCATCACAGATTTTTGACACAATGATATTCCCGATCTTAAGCTACAACAGTGAGGTATGGGGGATGTACACTAAACAGGACTTTAAAAAATGGGACAATTCCGCAATAGAAAAAATTCATCTCAAATTCTGTAAACGCTACTTAGAAGTAAACAATAAGGCCTCTAACTCAGCGTGTAGAGCCGAACTAGGAAGATTACCACTAATTGTCCCAATTAATCAAAAAATTATGAAATATTTTGTTTATCTAAACAACAAAAATGATTCTTCTATAGTCAAACAAGCTCTCCTCATGTCGAAGAACCTTCACTCTATTAATAATTCGGGATTTTATTCCAACTTCATAAACATGATCGAACAATACCATTCAACTAATGTAGATCTTGAATCTTTTGACAATGACACAGTTAAGCGATATTCAACCTATATGAAGGAGAAATATATATATTTCTGGCAACACACTGTTGAACATTCAAAGAAATTAGAATTTTACAAAGTTTTTAAAGATGAATACTCTACATCCGTTTACTTACACCAGCTAAGAAATTTTAATGAAAGGCGAAATTTAGTGAAGTTTAAAGTAAGTAATCACAAACTTATGATTGAACTAGGTCGGTATCAGAGAGATCATATACCAAGGGAAAACAGATTATGCCCATTGTGCAAGTCAAATCAAGTGGAAAATGAATCTCATTTCTTGTTTCAATGTAGCAGATACTCCTTTCAGAGGCAGACTTTCTTAACTCGAATCAATGAGATAATACCTGACTTTGAAAGGAAATCAACCTCTGAAAGCATAAAATTACTTATGAACTCTAATGATCATCGTGTAAATAAGCTAGTAATGAAGTTCATTTCCTCATGTACAAATATTCGTGATACTTTCCTATTAGCTAATGAAAGTGATGTAACTTAGGACAATATCACTATTAACCTTGTTTTGTTATTAATTAATTAGCTTTTGCAATACTGTAAAATCTTGCCGTCATGCAAATAAAGCGATTTACTACTACTACAAGTGCTTGATTCTACAAGTACTAGAGTCTACAGCAACTAGATTCTACACTTACAAGATATTACAGCTACTAGAGTTTACAGCTACTAGATTCTACTGCTGCTAGAGTCTAGAGCTACTAGATTCTCCAGCTGCTAGAGTCCACAGCTACCAGAATCTCCAGCTACTAGATTCTTACAGCTATTAGAGTCTACAGCTACTAGGGTCCACAGCTTACAAGATGTTACAGCTACTAGATTCTAGAGCTACTAGGTTCTACAGCTACTAGGTTCTATAGTTACTAGATTCTACAGCTACTAGATTCTGCAGATACTAGATTTATACAGCTGCTGGATTCTACAGCAACTAGATTCTACAGGTACTAGATTCTACAGCTACTAGGGTCCAAAGCTACCCGAATCTGCAGCTACTAGATTTCTACAGCTTCTAGAGTCTGCAGTTACTAGATTATACAAGTACTAGAGTCTACCAACTACTTGATTCTACAGCGACTGGATTGTACAGCTACTGGGTTTTTACAGCAAATAGATTTTGCAAGCTACTAGAATCTACAGCTACTGGAGTATACAGCTGCTAGAGTCTAGATGCTACTAGAGTCTACAACCTACTAGATTCTACACCAACTAGATTCTACAGCTAATAGATTTTTACAGCTTCTAGAGTCTTACAGCAACCAGAGTCTACAGCTAGTAGAGTCTACAGCAACCGGATTCTACAGCACTACTAGGAGGTCTAGAGCTACTAGAGTCTACAGGACGCAGATTCTACAGGTACTAGAGTCTACAGCTAGATTTTTGCAGCTACTAGAATCTACAGCTACTAGAATTTGGCAGCTACTAGAATTCTACAGCTACTAGAGTCCACAACTACCAGAATCTACAGCTACTAGATTCTACAGGTACTAAAGTCTACAGCTACTAGAGTCTTACTGCTACTAGATGTTTACAGCTACTAGAGTTAACAGCTACTAGATTCTACAGCTGGCTACAGTCTAGTGCTACTCGATTCCTACAGCTACTAAATTCTACAGCTACGTAAACTCTACCGCTACTAGATTTCTACTAGAGTCCACAAGCTACTAAATTTTACAGCTACTGGATTTTGCGAGCTACTAGAATCTACAGGTACTAGATCTACAGGTACTAGGGTCTACAGCTACTCGATTCTTTACAGCTACCAGAGTCTACAGCTAGTAGAGTACACAGCTTACTAGACTCTACAGGTACTAGAATATTACAGCTACTAGATTCTACAGCTACTAGATTTTGCAGCTACTACAATCTACATCTACTAGATTCTACAGCTACTAGAATCTACAGCTGCTAGAAATCTACAGCTACAAGATGTTACAGCTACTAGATTGTACAGCTGCTAGAGTCTAGAGGTACTAAATTCTACAGCTACTAGATTCTATAGCTACTGGATTCTATAGCCGCTAGAATCTACAGGTACTAGATTCTAGAGCTACCAGAGTCTACAGCTACTAAGAGTCTTCAGCTACTAGAGTCTAGAGCTACTAGATTCTACAGCTACCAGATTCTACAGCTACTAAAGTCTACTGGTACTAGATAATACAGCCACTAGATTCTTCAGGGACTAGATTTTACAGCTACTAGACTCTACATCTTCTAGATTTCTGCAGCTACTAGAGTTTTGAGCTATTATATTCTACAGCTATTATATTTTACAGCTACCAGATTCTACAGCTAGTACAGTCTACAGCTACTAGATTCTACAACTACTAGATTCTACAGCTACTAGATCCTACAACTACCAGATTCTACAGCTACTAGAGTCTACAGCTACTAGAGTCTACAGCTACTAGAGACTACAACTAGTTGATTCTACAGCTACTAGACTCTACAGCTACCACATTTTACAGCTACTAGATTCCAAAGCTACTAGATTATACAGCTACTAGATTCTACAGCTACTAGATTCTACAGCTGTTAGATTCTACAGGTGGGCAGAGTCTGTAGCCACTAGAATCTACAGCCACTAGAGTCTAGAGGTACTAAAGTCTGCAGCTACTAGATTTCTACAGCTGCTAGATTTTACGGCTACTAAAGCTTCTACAAATATTACAGTTAAATCAAACACTTAAGTTACTACAGGTACTACTAGAGCCACTACAAATACTACAGTTACTACAGATACTAAAGTTACTACACATACGAAAGGTAGTACGCTGCTGCAGCTACTTTGGATACTGCAGCTACTACAGATACTACAGTACTACGGCTCCCGGAGACAGACTGGAACAAACAGACTAGAGTAAAGACATAGAGAGGTGGGCGAAATAATTTCCAGGAGCTCTATTCAAGAGAGAACATAGTCACAGAAGCAGCAGTTGAGAGCATCGCAAAACTGCCCTCCTAGTAGAGCTTGACATTCCACCCTCCCTTGGGGAACATCCATTCCTTCTCCTGTGGCAAAGCTCCAAGGAAGATGACAACCGAAGTCATCAAGACTGGAAAAAGACAGTTCTCACAACCATCTGTACCAGACTGCCACTGCAATGCTGGGAAGGGGCTGTGCCCCAGGAGATGCACAACACCAAGAACATCACTCTATAGAAGAGCACGGGTGACCACAGTGATTGCAACAACTACCGAGGAATCTCATTCTTCTGTATTATTGGGGAAAGCTTTCACGTGCATAGTCCTGAACAGACTTCAGTCACTTGTTTAGGGGTGCATACACTGCAGCACAATGCAGATTCAGTGCTGGAAGATCACAATTGATGTGGTCTTCACTTGGACCAGCTGAAGGAGAGATGCTGGAGGCAAAGACGGCTGCTATACATCACACTCACTGACCTGACCAAGGCCTTTGACTTGACCAAGGCCTTTGACCTGGTCTGCAGGAAAAGTCTCTTAACTCTGCTACAGAAGATTGGTTGTTCCTCAAAGCTCCTGAGGATGATCACCATCCTTCCAAGAAGACATGCAGAGCCCCGTCTAGTACGATGGGATCTTCCTCGGACTCTTTCCTAAACAACAGTAGAGTGAAGACTGCGTGCTCTCTTCAGCATCTTTCCATTGCTGCTGCAGTCAGAGGAGCGAGGAGTTGAGAGCAGTAATGGGAAGAAAGGGAGAGATTGCAGACAGTTGTCGAAGTCCAGGCACAACTTTTACTTGCAACAACTGCAACTCAACCACTAACTAAATTATGGCAGAGTTCCATTTGTCTCCCGAGACAGACAGATGTCAACAACAGCTACTACACATACCACAGCTACTACAGCTGCTACAGATACTACACGACCACAATTACTACAGATATTACACTACATCAGTTACTACAGAACACAAACACACACACTTTATTACCCATTTAGAAGTTATAATACATTGAAAAGATGATTTTGATTAGTTTAATACCAGGTTCCTATAAAACTCAAAGTAAAAAACATCAGGAAGCTGGTTTTAAAGTAGCTGTGGTAGAGAAGTAACAGCTTTTACAGTTACTACGGATACTACAACTACTTCAGGCACTACACCTCATACTTGTTGGCACACTGCAAGAGCTGTAGTATCTGTTAAACCTGAATAAGCTGTAGTAGCAGTAGTAGTAGTATCTGTAGAACTGTTAAAGTTGTACTGGGTATGAAGTTGTAGTAACTGTAATAAATATAAGTAGTACTTAAGATACTACACCGTGTACTGCAACTACTACAGACTACAGTTACTACAAATACTACAGCTTCTACAGATACTACAGCTACATCAGATACTACAATTGTTACATATTCCACAGCTACTACAAATACTACGGTTATTATGGATACTAAAGTTACTACAGCTACTACAGTTATTACTGCCAGTTACTTCTCTACCACAGCTACTTTAAATACCACTGCTTACTGCAAGATACTACAATTAAGGATACTGCACTACATCAAACCTCCTAAGACATTTGTTTACTTTTTATTTCATTGTTGTGTTCACCGGTTCCAATTTATTAATCAAAAGTGGAAGAAACTTATTTTCAAAACAGAGTCAAGACACTTTGACATTTTCGTCAAAGATGACATAAAAGAACAAGCCGAAACTGTCCATGCGGTGAAAGTCTAGAAAAATTGAAACGAAAGGAATGAAATGCAATGATTTAATTAATTGAATTTCAATTAATTTCATGTCATTTAATAATATTGCATCGATTAAAACAACAATGTGATTTGTTTTTACAAAAGTGGTCAAAAAACGGAAAAGTCCAGTGTTGAACACAAAATATTAACGTCAAAATAGCTTAAAAAGTTAACAAACACACATCTTCACAGTTAACGCAGGTGTCAAAAAGCCCACCGGTCAAGGTTAGAACTAAACATTACAGATATTTCGAGCATTGGTTCTCATTTTTCAAAGCAAATACGATAAAGAACAAAAGAAATTTTGTCAAGAAATATTCTTAATCATGTATCATTTATTATACAATTCTGTTCAACTCTTTTGATATATTGCATTATACCCGTATCGAGTCTTTAGCGTATATGAATTTATATTCTTGACTTGTAATTACTGGATTATGAATAATACATTTGATGAGTTTGCGTGAGAGGCGAGTCTATTGCTCGGTGAAAGAACTGTTTGACCTCTCTATTTTTGACAAGTTGGATATTAAAATGCTCCCAGTAGAAAAACTCGAGAGCGGATACCGGTTCGTGACGTGTAAGTGTGGACGCAGAAATAGAGCTGCGTTTTCATATTCAGTCTCCAGCGTAGTGTGGACAGGGAGGGCTTCAGAGTATCATAACAGTTCACTAAGTGACGTTCTTCTCAATACGTGTGGTTTCTCTTGACTTATCACCCGTAATGTGATCACTCGCACGTTTTAACAGGAAATCGTTTAATGCAATGAAAATGTGAGTTGAAAAATGAAAAAAAAAAGATGTTTAAGTGTTTTTACTGAGAATGACCATGATAATTATCAGTAAAGTTACGTTGATCAGTGACACGAGGGCTTCGATCAGATTCATTCTTTACAAGATTTTCAAAGGCGCGAAAAGACTACAACGTCTAGGAAAAATCGAGAGCCAAGCACTGACATCGCTAACAGGAAAATCCTTCTCGAATTGTAACTAGTGAAACTAAAAGGGGGAAAAAGGCATTGCGCGTAGGACAAAAATTGTTACAATTTTCCATGACAAAACAAATGTACGCAGTGATCTGGAATAAGAAATAAAAGTGACAAAGCCTTTTTTTAGGACGGGTAAGCAAGCCACACACAGGTACTATTTTCCAGTATTAGGTAAAATACCAGTGGAAATAAAATTTCGGGATATATTCAGAAATCTTCAGTTGTTCTTCATAATTTGGCTCCTAATTATCTGCTGCAGTTGACTTCGGCGATTTTCGCACGTCCAAAATCTCTTCACTACACTTAAATTCGCACGAGATGAATCAATCAATCGTGTACCTAACTCGTATATCAATACTACAAGTACATAAAAGTATTAACATCTGTAACTGACCTTCTTTTGAGCAACTCGATTCAGAGATACTTCATAAAAGGCGTCAAGCACGTGAAGGGTAAAAATGGAACTTAAACTACGAAGTAATGTGCCGCTCGAGAGGCTCTGTACGTCCTTGATATGTCTTTAACGTGCTCTACAGAGAAGAAACTTACGAATGAGGACTTTAGGAATTTTGGTTTCGTAGTCAGTTTCAGTTTTCTTGCCTATTTACGTGGCTATTACAATAGACCAAATGAACCGGTCCTTTTTCCTGTTTTGGAAGAGGTGAGAGATATTCAATGCTTTGTCACGGCAGGATTGAAAACACACATTGCTTACCGCTTCCTGTCATGGTCAATCGAACATTCGGAAATTTGTGCGAATTCTTTTTCCGGAGCTAATCGAAGTCAATCTAATCAATCGATCCCAATCGCACTCATTCCATTAGACAGTGTTCGATTGGGTTCGGCCATCGAACATAATTGAACTCGTCTTTCAAATTGTCAACAAAATGGCCTCTAACCAAGCTTCTCTTAGCTCTACAAAGGAAGTCCTTACATCTACACAGAGTACAATAGAACAAACAACAGAAACAATGTCCCTAGCCCTAAAACAATAAAAGCTGCTACAATGATAAAACAACAGCAGCTTATGACAGCTGCTACACTTATATCTATATAATCCCTCTGTCTGTGAGGTTTCCGGTGTTAGGCTCGAAGGGAGGGTCTAGAAAAGTGCAAGGGGTACAAAAATATATTACGCTATGTCCAGTAAAACTTGCAAACTGGCCACAAAATTTGAGAGAACTACCAAACAATAGTTTAAAACTGTATCAAATAGAAAAGACTACCAGAAAGACATTTAAGGATTTTGCTCTCCTACGTGTTTCCGGGTCGCAGTTCACTCAAGTTCCTCAATTCGTTGACAAAGGTGTAGCCAACATAAGTGGCATCACACATATTACACCGCATTGAACAACGCACAGTTGATTCACGATAGGGGGTTTCTTTTCTCTTGCCTTGATCTTGGATCCAATCTTTCGCCTTGGGTACACGGAATGGATACGAATTGTTGATAATTCACAGAGGCTAAACATAGAATAATACACAAAATTTAACAAAACAAAAAGATTGCATTTTTAACCTACATTTCATTTCTTCCGGCCCAACAGGCCGCATTAATTAAGTCACAAAATTAGAGCAGACATCCGAGCAATGGTTTAAAACTCGGACAAACTTTGACCAGATTCAAAGGATTGCATTTCGTTTGTTATATGGCTATTGTATCATAAGCAAGTAAACGTCAGTTGTCAATTACAGGTTTAAAATTGTTAACGATAGAAAGCACACAAAAAATATCAATGTAGCGTGACCAACTGCCGATTAATCATTCTCAGTTCATTCTTATTGGCTGACTGCAGCTTTGATGTCGGAATGCAGTTTGAAATAGACCGTATAAACTAAAAGTCTAGAATATTGACGAAACTAGGTGACTTGTTTCATGTACGGGCTGGAAACTAACCTTGTTTTAGTTGATTCTGTAGTATGGGAATGTGCCCATTATGATAGCCTCTTTGTACATAAAACATAATGTGGTCATGATCTACTTAATAAATCAAAGTGAAGCATTTGTAGTTTTCTCTACTAAAGGTGCATATTTTGTTAGACAGGATAAACCCATATGTGCATTGTAGAAATAATATAAAATCTATGGTATATCTTAGAATTGGATCTCAAAATCATCCAAGTAACCAAACAAGTGATGTCGGCAAAGGCACACACTACAAATATTTATAATCATTGTGACTTCGTCAAGTATAATTTGACCTGACAATGATTTATTTTAGATAACCATTGTTAGACCACGAGGGACACGCGGATGACTCAGCTGCTCAAGATGACCTTTGCTTTTACTTAAGCCATTTCATTTATATCGGCCACTGACTTTACCTATTAAAATCAACAAGTTACCACTACTTTTATCACATTTTAATCGAGAAGACACCACTGTGGGTGTTTGTATCTAAGATTTCAAAACTTTAGTGAACTTTTTTTAACAACGCCTAAGATAACAACAAAAAAAAAAAACGAAAAAAACCCGTCGTCATTATCGTCTAGATTATTTCAGTTATTACTTTATGCTAGATTATACAAGGAGAGCCCACGCGATAGACTGCAGTCATGCAGAGAACCTGTGAGCACGCAGGGAAACTGCAAGTGCCGAGTGAAAAAAAAATCAGCTTAAACTAAAACCTTTGTTCTAACCCCACAAAGGTAGCTATGCAGTATCACTACAGGTGTGTCAGAGCTAAATGACTAGCCGGTAGGTGCTACATCTCGATCTCCACGTGAGCATAAGTATGCAAAAATAACGACAACCAGCTAGATTGTTTGTTTTCCGAGTTTAATGTTCACGGAGCGTAAATCATTTCGCAGCTCAAGAAAAACCACTTCACGAAATAAAGATAAAGAACTAACAGGGAAAAAAAAAACATTTTCAAACAGCAAATAAAGAAACAACTGTGAGCAAGTTTCAGAATGACAAAATATAGAGAGATTTTATGGCAGCCGTTTCGCATAAACCGTTTTTATTTGCTAAGCTCGACATCTTGAAAAGTAAAATTAAAGAAAAAATAGCACGTTTCTAGCAATTAACATATTCAATGGCAAGTCAACCGAAAGCAAATCTATTCTTCCACATAAGAGAGAGAGATAAAAAGAAAACTGGATCCGCACGAATACAAGAAGCAAATTAGCTGTAAGTCATGAATTCAGTGAAGCCAAACATCTTCTACAGCGGCAGAAGAGGTCGATTCCTTGTTTAAATACAAGATGAATCAGTGAGACGAATGTAACAAGTAAAGGAATACATAATCTTAAAATCCTGCTATAATTGTACAGCAGCCACTAGTCACTGAAACAAATAAAGTTTTTATTGTACTTACCTATAGACACACGTCTCCGCCTGACCCTAATATGTACCATATCATCACCAAGCGCCAGAGGAGGAAAGTGGCTGCGACAACATTCTGAGCAATCTCTCTCGTTAGACGTTGTGCGACTCATCATTCGCCTTCTACTTTCATTGCTAGTGGAAGCAGAAATAAACAGAGAAATAAAAACAAATTCTGTTCTTTTTTCTTAATTTTCCTAGAAAGTAACGGTAGCATTCTGTGGCTATCTGCAATTACCCACAACTCGAGTTTATGGCATGGAGTCGTCTGCGTAGTTTGTTCTGAAAAAACCCACAATCCTTTGCGGCGCGGCAAACTCCACGTGGATAGTTTCACTGGTTATGAAACATCTCAAACCAGTCTTCGATTCTCAAACCAACAAAAAGTTTCAACCTTATAGTTCACTCTCAGTTTGTAAGCTATCAACAACCAGCCACATCATTACTGTCCGGCGACTAGACGAAAGTCGACAATAGGTTTTAGCAAAGATGTCACGTTTCTTGAATTGTCAGCAATTATATTTTAAGGATTAACCTCAGACGTTAAAGCATACACCCCAAAAGAGTACTAGCACGTCTACACTAAGAGCCGTATATAGTTGGTTAAGATTTAAAATCAAAGTAGCAGACATAAAATAAACTAAAACTTCTTACCAAGACTCGTGAAAAGGCCTTGGGCCCGCTAACTTCTCCCTCCAGTACTGCCACACGTCTTTAACCTCTGCGGTTCAAGCCAGAACTTTGCCAGGCAAAATATAGCCAGTCTGACAAACGGATTTCCGACTGTACACGTATGATTGCATGACTTTCCGCCGCTGCACGTTTGGCCAATGTAGTGCTGAGATACAAAATCGATAAACAATAAATAGAAGAAAGACAATACACCTTATTCCGCCATTGGCTAATTTGCAAGTAAACAAAAGAAAACTAATAAGGTGTATGAAGCACGCATTTGGTATGCATATAATTTCGTGTTCCTGTTTTTTAGAGACCACCCTTTTCAAGCTTATCTTATCATGGGAAATACAATGACATTGCCCGGCATCAATTGTTAGGCTTGATATTGCTTCTACCGCAAGCCACAACTGTGATATGTGCCGGTAAGCCACAAAATAACATAATCGTAACTTAGAGCCGCACAATGCTTGGGAATCACGACTATCAAAGCTAGCTAAAAAGAAAGAAAATCGCTACTACTACAAGTACATCTTAGACGCTCCTTTAATTGAAAGACACAACTCTTTGACATTACGGGGTCTTCTGAGAATCAACTGGCGAACGTGAAGTAAAACGTGAGGTGCTCGCTTACCGCCAATAAACTGACTAAAATGACTTAGCACTTGACTGCGCACTGATGCAACCGATTGACACACACGTAGAAACCGCAAATTAAATACAAAACTACGTGAACGCTGAGTGGGTCCTAAATGTTTAGGCGAACGTAAAATAAAACAACCAAGTGAGCGCTCCTCGACATCGTTTGATACGTACCGCACGTACCGACCCTACAAGTAAGCAAGAAGTTGCCTCTCACTGGGGTCAAACGATAAATGTCTTGCTTTGTGGGCATGGGGGTAGGACTATTGCTCGATAACTAGCCGCTGTTTGGGGAAGAAGCCCACGCTCCTCCTCCGAGGAGAAACGTAGGCTGACTCGCAGGAGCGGTGTACATTGAGCCTAGAAGGAGTAGGGAGGTCAACAAGTTCATACCTGGGGGACAAAACCTTGGTTCACCATTCTCTTTGATGTGTTAGTAGAGAACCCTGTCTTTCGTCCTCAGTCAAATGCAGAACGATCTCATTACAATGTAGGACCTGATTGTCTAT
This sequence comes from Platygyra sinensis, assembly GCA_019787425.1. Classification (NCBI taxonomy): domain Eukaryota; kingdom Metazoa; phylum Cnidaria; class Anthozoa; order Scleractinia; family Merulinidae; genus Platygyra; species Platygyra sinensis. Next base: position 12,373 of record JAHPZR010018596.1, on the reverse strand, counting down.
GTATGCAGGCGATCAACAAACCTATGAGAAAGAGGGAAATTTACATTCTGTACTCGAATCTCCCTGAAGGTAATCTAAAAACGTACCACATTATCAATAATTGTGAAAGGTGCAAATAAGGATAATGAAATTGTTGTGAAAGTAAGCCAGAGGATCGGTTTCATAATGAGGCTGAGGAACTTAATTCCATTAGGCCATTCTCCTCTATCTAACGTACTGCCATTAAGCCTGGCATTTTTGTAAAGCCAGTGATAATATGAAGCTGGAAAGGTTGCAAGACAGGGAACTCAGAGCAGTTTTTGTGGGCTTATGCATTATAAATTATACATTTCTCAATGAGAAGGGCTGCACATTTTTCTTGAATATTGACTTTTCACGTGAATAAGTCTCTGCAGTTACCTTTTGCTAATGGGGCAAAATTTTGACCCATTATGGTCTCAATTCTCGTAGGCGAATACCTCCCGTAAGCGACCATCATTGGGTGTTGGCTCACGGGACGTTCGACCGTATAATAATCTTTAAATTACTCTTATGTGTTTTAGTTTATTTTAGCTAGGTGTTCCCATATAGTAGAGGGCATCCCGCGCGGCTAAAGCAATTCGACCCGTTAATAAGTAATCACTATCATTATCACTATTATTATCATTATCATTATTATCAACCTTACAACCAAGCAATACATCCCCTTTGAAAACACTCGAGATTAATGGATTGCAAGCTTTCCACCTATGACATCGGTTCAAGACTTGCTTGTCTGCCTTCAGTCACGAAACTTACTCACACCATCAATACTGCCAGGCCCACCATATCAGCAGTTACTGTCCCTAAAGGAAGTTAGTATTCAAACCACACAGCACATGAGCTGCGGCAACCTCCAAAGGTAATACTGATTGTGTTGCTATTCATGAAAGATATATAACCCACTGCCGGTTGGTCATCCACAAGGTGTTTTCACATGTTTATGTTTCACTGTAAACCAGTTGGGCGACCCAGTTTTTCATCATACTTCAGATTGATTAGAACACAGACTAGCTTCTTTACTTCTTTCGTTTTCTATACGTTTCAACTGATATCCATTTGATAATCAATTCTCTCATTCATCCGCCATAACAGCTGAAGGCATCAGAGTCACTTCATGATACCCTTCAGAATCCTCAATAAGTCGAGCCTACTAGCTCACATGAACAATTGAACGTCACTATTTAACTAATCGGAACCTGTTTCTCAGTTCGATTTTGATTCTTGCCTTATTGCGGGTACCCTGCTTGTCAATTCAACACCATAGAGCACTCCCACAGCTCCATTCGACGATATATCGTCATCAATGTGCTATGGGGGCAAGACTAAGAAACATCAAAGTGAAGAATGATCATGACAGTAAATGTTCCGATTTAAGCAACTGGAAAGAAGCCTGAAAAACTCAGGGCTTCAATGGGATTCGAATCCGTGACCTCCGCGAATACCGGTGCGATGTTCTTCCAACTGAGCTATAAAACCACACAATGGGAGCGAGGTCAATTTATTGAGTTCATGCCTTCCCGTGAGGGGTGAAATGATGTGGAGTATATATGAATAATTCCTATTGGAACAGCGGTTGTAGATGAAAGTGAAGAATGATCATCATAAGAGACACCATTTTTGAAAAACTCATCAGCATCCCTGCCACCTGTTCCAATTACAGCTGTTGAGTCGTCCAAACGTTTTTCATTACATGCCTGACGACCATACATGCATGTGACGGCTGCAAACGAGTCTATACATGAGTCAATGAAGACATCATGGCTGCGTTCCTCGTCCTTTCCTATTTCAGTATCCTGCACAATAGGAATTTGACCAACTGCATGTTTTTTTTTATGTTTACCCCGCCATCACTCTCAATAGAACTACCATCATCGATGCGTGGCAAGACAGTTTGGCCAGAATCCCTATTTTGGAGGAAATAGTGACTATGACTGCTACATGCTCTTTTCAATCCAAGAGGCTCTGGTCATTTTGACCACGGTTAAAAGCAGGTCCATTTGTACCAGCTTACTCCGTCTTGCTGCATTTCTAACATCCATCTCGACGCGGGTCGTACAGGGGGGGGGGGGGGGGGGGGGTCTCTGGCACGGTTTACGAACCTAAGAAATAGAGGATCACGGTTCACGGATAAAAAAAATTCGTTTTCCCGAATCACGAAAATAAGAAAGTAAGATACTCTGTTTAATGACCTGTTATTACATTAGAAACAGTGTTATCGCGAATGGCTAAGCCAAAGCACCATAATGCAAATCGCATGCATAAGTCACTCTCGATACACAGTAAATTTAGACCACTCTAACCATTGGGAGAACTTACGTCTCAAAATCACGTTAGAATTGAGTGGTAAAATAATACTAACTATATCACTCAGTAATAAGGGGTGGACCATTTGATTTTTGATGGGGGGGTTGCAGGATTTTTAGGCTGCTAGATTTTTTTTTTAATTCTTCCAGCCCTGCAGGATTTTTTTTTAAACTCCGTGTCCTTGCACGATATTTTTTTAATGGAAATTTAATACACAAATTTTGAAGTACGCTAGTTAACTTGACCGTCACCAACCACTCAACATTCACCTTATTAAAAACTACCTTTACACGCAGTGCCCTTTGAAGTTGACATCTTTCTTTCAAAGCAATAAAGAGTTTCATCTTTATTCAGTGTACAAAGAAATGCATCTCCACTAACCTGCGGCTAGTTGATATCCCTGTCAGGTTAGTGGATGTTATGCGTCACTTGCCCACTGAGCAAGTGAACGTTTTTTTCTTTCTAATTACGTAATGCTACTAAGAAAAGCCTTCAGACTTGCGTGAAATGGTTCCACCTTGTCCAAAGGGCGAGCTGGAAAAGCCATATTATTTGCATCCTGTTTATTGGTTTTAAAGCAAGAGAGGGGGACTTCAAAGAAGGAGACATTGAACAGTAATCTGGCTTCTCAAAATACGCATTTAGTATTTGGAGTTATCTAGAGTTTCAAAAAACATGAGGGTTCAAGAAATGGGGACCTCACTGTAGATTTTACCAGTTAAGGCGACGTTTTGAGTGGATGTAGAAGCAGCTGGAGGGGGTATAATGCTCAATTCTTATTGATGGATAACAATAGACAGTTTCTGCCAGCTTGTGCTGTATTAAAGACATTGTTAAATAAACATTTTTGTTACCACCCCTGGGGCCCGTTTCTCGAAAGTCCCGGTAACTTAACGGGCCCAAAATCATATTTTGAAATCAAAGCCTCAAGAAGAGTAGGATGTGTTGTGACCTCTAATAAAGTCCATTTTGTTTCTTTAGCTCATAACTTTACTGTATAATTTTCAAACCTTTTGAATCTCCCATCTGGAATGGAAAACAAAACATCTTAACGGACCCGGTAATTACCGGGAGCTTCGAGAAACAGGCCCCTGGTCAGTAGGTGAAAAAACAGATTGGTAGTTGATCCCTTTGAATCGTCTTTTATATAGGTACATGATCTATAAAATTACACTATTTCACTATTTCAAGGTCCGATAATACGGGCAACATTTTTCTTCAACTTGTCTTCAACATTGTTGCATTTCAAGTTGAAACACATTGTTGCCCGTATTACCACGTTTGTGACCAACTTGTCTCGCAACAAAATTCAGTGTTGCAAGTTGAGGCAACGTGTCCCGCAAAGTAGACTCGAGTTCTACTTTCTGCAACAAATTCCAGTTTTGCTGCTCGTATTACCAGTGAAGCTACAACTTGTCTCGCAACAAATTTGAATTTAACCCATGAAGCGCGGCAAATAAAATAAAAACATGGCGGACAGTGAAGACGAGCCCGAATGCTAAATAGACCAGTAACTCTCGGAAAGTCCTCAATTTGCCCTTTAAAACGACCTTGAGGGCTATCATAGTCCTTGGAACACCTCGTTTGTACCTTCCAAACAAGGCAAGCAGCAAACTTGGAAGAACTGTCGGAAAATCACAATTTTTTCGGCTATCTATCTGAAACGACAGTGAGCTTCATACTAAGAGAACTTCACTGGCACGGAAAATTAAAAAAGAAAGAGACGGCCAGAAGTTGGAGTGGAACTTCGTCGAAGAGTTAAATTTATATGAAAGAAGGCGCCATCTTTATTTCCACACGATTGACCAATTATACGAGTAGAATTTTGCAGACTTGCAACACTTTATTTTGCTGCGAGTCAAGTTGGTCATAAAAGCGGTAATACGCGCAACAGAGGGTTTCAACTTGCACCGCAACCGTGTTGCGAGACAAGTTGAAGAAAAATGTTGCCCGTATTTTCACGTTTTTATTTTTGTGCTACAGACTGTTTACCATTCTTTTCTTGGCTTGAACACGGGCGATGAACACAAAAGTATGTTTTATAGAACTATGCAAAAACGCGGATTACCCAGAGGAAAAAAAATTAAAAGTGTTTTGATTTATTTAAAGGGGCTCAGTCGCGGTTAGCCTCCAACGCAGACGTTCTTAGGCCTAAGAACGTCTGCGTAGGAGGCTAAGTCGCGGTTGAACGGTCTGAAAAGTTTTGCTAAACTTTTCAAATTCGTTGTTTGCAATCAGTGACAATCTTTGCCATCCTTAACCATCCTTGTTCCCTTATGGTTTATTATAATCTCTTTGATGTTTTTCTATCTTTATAAAGTATTATTTTCAGGTTTCCTTCAATTTAACGGTAATTCTGTCGATGCTCAAAATAACTCAAAATACCGTGACTGAGCCCCTTTAATCGTCTTTTGTTCTCGTACACATATCCAGAGCATCAGTTTCACATGTTTGTATATTTTGAACCCTGCACCAATTCAATGTGGCCTGCTTTTACTTTTGTTTGTTCCATTCCTACTCTATGAAGTAAATCTTATTTTCTTACAAAAAATACCTGCACGTGACAACTGTTATGGTGGGAAACTGAATGCATGAATATCTTTGAATCATAATATCCTTCTAGATCACAGGGTTCACTTTAATAGGAAATGTAATTGGTAGATCACGCGTCACACGCTTTCAAAATACCAAATCACAGATCAAAAAATGTGATGCCCAGCCCTGTATCATGTGACTAACAGGCCGGTTCTTCTGGGGCCGTCACGTATCACGCAAAAATCCTTTGCCACGCCCTGGTTACGGCTGCCCGATATATTTTTCTTTCTTAAGAATTCTGCATGATATTTTTTTTAACCAGAAGCACATGGCTCGATATTTTTTGGGGGATTTGCACAACCCCCACCATTCTAAAATCAAATGGTCCAGCCCTAATTCAGGTTCTTCACGGCGGTCACGCAAAACCTTCACGTCACGAGTCACGAAAAAGTAATTTCCTTAAACTCACATTTCACGCGAAAGTAAACGAATGAGCTAATCAGGCATCCCGAGAATACCCCTGCTACAGACCTGCCTCGATGTTTATCCACCGGAGAACAATAATTTCGCGCAAGATAAATACACCAAAACACTCTTTGTGAAGTGAACTTCACAAGGAAAAACACTAAAAATACTATGATATGCGTAATTATAGTGACAGATTCCAAATGCATATCGGATTGTTCTTTACCAGGTTAGCTTTTAGCTGCCACAGGAGTTGTTTTAACACTACTCTTCAGCTACACAAAAAACACATTTCATAAGACACTCGCTCCTGTCTGAGTGAAGCATAAGCCTGAAAAAGATAATAATATCTCATGGGGTCATACCAGAGAACAATGTGGTTCAGAAAAGTTACGCGACCAGTATTACGTGCCTCGTTTCGAAAACAGACGGCACCTTAGGGGGCAACACTCGGTAATTAGCGGACCCCTACGTTGCCGATCCCGTGCTAAATATGAAAGCCCCGTCCGGGATTCACCTTAGACCCTACTGTTCCGCGTCTCACTTACGGCATGATGTTGATATCCCGTAGTGCAAGTAAAGGTGTCAGTTAAAGAGAAGTTCCACGTTTGAAGTCAAACTTCGACAGATCGTCTCCTCTTTGACACTGTACAGTTTCATCGGCTTGTGCGCCATACGTCGCAGTTTTATTCCGATTGTATTTGACGCATAAAAAACAAGCCTCCATGGACGTTAACTTTAAACTACAGGTCAAACGAAACCGTTTCACATTTCCGCGTTAAGTATCACAGGAGAAAACGGACAATTCAGCAGCACTGCTTTCAAGGTAAGCAATTTCTAATGACGCCAGTAACTGTAGAGTCGAACTGAGTTACCCGAAAGTGTTGCACTTTATCAAACAATCGATTCCCCTTTAATTTTTCCACGTCACATCGAGCAAACTCTGCAATTATTTGCTCTCCCATTAATTTTCATTAGCAAACACCCAAAATAATAATTTCAAGCGAATTAAAAATTTCCTGCTGGGTGGTCATGTTTGGTCGTGCTTCAGTGTACTTATTGGACGCATCAATCACGCCACAAGAGCGTTGAAACTCTTCTAGAATCCGTATTGTTAAAAAGCGACCCCAAGCCAAAACTACATGGAAGAGAGACAGCAAACAACTATTGAATCAGTCAATCCAAAAAAAAAAAAAACGGCCACAAGGACGGAGGTTCATTCAGAGACAAAGATGTTTTCCAAACGCTTCAAAAAAACTTCAATTTGCTCGAAATCTTGAAATAGAATAACCGCCCGAGTGGAGTATTACGAATAAAGGCTAAGTTATAATGCATGGTCATTGCTAGAATAGCAACAAACCAGAGTAAAACGGATCAACGCACGAACCAAAACACCTTGAAAACGAGTCAAGTTACTAGCATTCACGCTCTAGTTTGGCCATCGAGTAAAATCAGTTCTAGGGAACATCTAACTGAAAACATTTTATAAATTATAGTGTAGTGATTGACGTCATTTTCTACTTAGGGTATTATGGAGTGGCTGCAAGCTTAGTAACAAGCTAAAGGTCACTACTCGCTGAGGACTGTGATCATGATCAGTCAGGTCGCATGTGATCAGGAAGTTAAAAGACAACTTAGCATTGATTTAGCGTCACTGAGCATTCATTTTCCCTGCATGAGGAGTTTCACACACAAACTGAACATGGAGGGATTTCTTGGTTTAATCTCCACAAACCAAAGCACTTCGGGGACAGCATCCAGTATTGAGATGCATTGGAATGAAGTCAAAACACCCCCGGAAAACAACGATCCCGAAACTCACTAAGAACAGCCGCAGAGAGGTAAGATGAACATGGGGAAAACACGGATTTCCACGTCATATGCCGCCGAGTTCTGACCATTGTAAAAGTTTTTGTGGATTCGTGTTCTGACTCACAATAATGATCGAGATGGCGAAAGCTGAGGCCAAAAGTGAATTCTCCCGACTGCTCTGAATGGCAAAGTATGCCATAGAAGACTTGATTTGTGGAAGCAGCTCCGGCCACGCCGAAGCTCAGACAAAAAACGATGCGAACAAAATTCAGGAGCGACCCCAGGGCAAGTTCCCTTCCCACCTCGGAGTTGTAAAACTCCCGCCTCCCTGTGTAGGACATTACGTCAACAACAAACCCTTCGCACAGTTCTGGGCTTACAGATCTGAAATAATCACAATTTCGTTGTGGGTCTTCGGTGTGTATGGAAAGACAGCTTCGCCTCAAATTAGCTTAACGCCCTCGCTTGTTTATGGAAGACAATGAGCCAAAATCAGCAGCCTTCTAACTCTTCCAAGGAAGATCAGAGGTGAGTCTACCGAATGATTTAGTGCATACAGCTGCATACAACAACCAATGCCCCATCAAAAGAAGACCTTTTCGTTTTCAGGTTGCCATTTAAACATTTTCAAACCAAACTCATTATAACTTTGGAAGAATAAATTCCACTTGGTTCTACTGCTATTCCGAACATCATCAGTGCTAAGAGCAGCTTAGTAAAACACCTGGGAAGAATTAGGTCTGTGCAATGGAAAAATATCTCCCTGCCCAGCTGTTAGCGCCGACATGGTTATACAGTCATTAAATCAATTAAGAGTATACAGTAAAGCATTTTACAACATTTGATGGTTGTGGCTGCCAATGGCTAATGAACTAACCTAAAAACAAATGCATTATACACTATTATGGCATAATAAAATATTGAGTGGCATAAAACACAAAAACACGCACCTACCCAGTTTACACTTCTCCATTGAACTATTTTCCTTCCCTGAATAGAGTCCGGTAACAAAATATATCCCATGTTTAATTTCTGCATGCACACTTACTTAATTGAAATGTAAGTATATTGGTCAAAAACGTAAATACAAAAGTAAACGGCTGAAGGTTGACTTACAACTAGACATATATGTCCCTTGTAGCTCGTAATTCTTGTCTTTCTTGATGTGGCATCTTTTGAAATAGTGTATTAATGAACTTAATAAGTTCGCTCCGTGACTGATGAACTTTGATGTTTGTTTCTTGACTGACCTGGTGTCGAGACATAAAAAGGACCTCGTTTACTATTGAGAAGCCTTTGCAGCGATGAGTCAATGGGCAAGTGATATGTATTGCCACGGCAAATTTTCGGGGTAGAGGGGCGACCAAGTGCATTTATTCCTTCCAAAGTTATAATGCGTTTGGTTTGAAAATGTTTAAATGGCAACCTGAAACGAAAAGGTCTTCTTTGATGGGGCATTGTTGTTGTATGCAGCTGATAGCACTAAATCCATTCGTAGACTCACCTCTGATCTTCCTTGGAGATTTAGAAGCTGCTGATCTTTGGCTCATTTTCTTCCATAACACAGCGAGGCCGTTAACTAATTGGAGGCGAAGCTGTCTTTCCATACACACGAAAGACCCACAACGAATTGGATTATTCAGATCTGTAGCCCAGGAACTGTGCGAAGGGTTAGTTGTTGACGTCAATGTCCTACACAGGGAGGCGGGAGTTACCAACTCCGAGGGGGAAGGGAAGCAAAATTGCCCTGGGGGTGTCCTGATTCTGTTCGCCATCGTTTTTGTCTGAGCTTCGCGTGGCCGGAGCATGCTTCCCATTCAAAAATCAGTGTATACTTGGGCATACTTCCAGAGCAGTCGGGAGAATCTCACTTTTGGCCTCAGCTTTCGCCATCTCGATCATTATTGTGAGTCAGAACACAGAATCCACAAAAACTTTTACCAATGGTCAGAACTCGGGCGGCATATGAACCGTTGGAATCCGTGTTCCCCATGTTCATCTTACCTCTCGGCGGCTGTTCTTAGTTGAGTTCGGGATCAGTTGTTTTCCGTTTTTGACTTCATTCCAATGCATCTCAATACTGGTATGCTGTCCCCGAAGTGCTTTGGTCTGTGGAGATTAAACCAGGAATCCCTCACATGTTCAGTTTGTGTGTGAAACTCCTCATGCAGGGAAAATGAATGCATCAGGTGACGCTAAATCACTGCTAAGTTGTCTTTAACTCCCTGATCACATCGAGACCTGACTGATCAGGATCACAGTCCTCAGCAGAGAGTGGACCTTTAGCTTGTCTACTAAGTTGCAGCCACTGCATAATACCTAAGTAGAAAATGACGTCAATCACTACTATAATTTATAAAAATGTTTTCAGTTAGATGTTCCTAGAACTGATTTACTCACGATGCCAAACTGCGTGAATGCTAGTTAACTTTACCCGTTTTCAAGGTGTTTTGGTTGCGTTGATCCGTTTTACTCTGGTTTGTTGCTAGATTCGAGCAAGTGACATGCATTATAACTTAGCCTTTATTCGTAATACTCCACTAGGGCGGTTATTTTCTATTTCAAGATTCGAGAAAATTGAAAGTATGAAGGTTGGAAAACATCTGTGTCTCTGTAATGACCTCCGTCTTGTGGCCGTTTTTGGATTTTGACTGATCAATAGTTGTTTGCTGTCTCTCTTTCCATGTAGTTTTGGCTTGGTCGCTTTTTAACAAATACGGATTCTAGAAGAGTTCAACTCATCTGTGGCGTGATTGATGCGTCATAAGTAACTGCCACCCCTGTGTGACCAAACACTGACCGACCCACAGCAGGAAATTTTTTATTCGCTTGAAATTATTATTTTGGGTGTTTGCTAATGAAAATTAATGCAAATAAATGCAAGATTTGCTCGAGGTGGACGTGGGAAAAATTAAAGTGGAATGATTGTTTGATAAAGTGCACACTTCGGTAACTCAGTTCTACTCTACAGTTACTGGCGTCATTAGAAATTGCTACTGAAAGCAGTGCTGCTGAATGTCCGTTCTCTTGTATTACGCGGAAATGTGAAACGTTCTTTGCCTTAGTTAAAAGTAACTTCCAGGCTTGTTTATGAGTCAATACATCGGAATAAAATGCGACGTATGCGCAAAAGCCGATGAAACTGTACAGTGTCAAAGAGGAGACGATCCTGTAGAAGTTGACTCAAACGTGGAACTTCTCTTTACTGACCCTTTACTGAACTACGGATATCAACATATTCCTAAGTGAGACGGGTAACAGTAGGGTCTAAGGTGATCCCGGACGGGGCTTTCATTTTAGCACGGTCGGCAACGCTAGGTCGTTTACCGAGTTGCCCTAGTGCCTCTGTTTCGAAACGAGGCACGTAATACTGGCGCGTAACTTTTCTGACCACATGTTTTAGGTATACATGAGATATTATTATCTTTTTCAGGCTTATGCTTCACTCACAGGAGCGAGTGTCTTATGAAATGTGTTTTTTTGTAGCTGAAAGTAGTGTTAACAACTCTGTGGCAGCTAAAAGCTAAGCTGGTAAAGACAATCCGATATGCATTTGGAATGTGTCACTATATTACGCAATCATAGTATTTTTAGTGTTTTCCTTGTGAAGTTCACTCACAAAGAGGTTTTGGTGATTTATCTTGCGAAATTATTGTTCTCGTGGATTAAACATCGAGGAGGGTCGTACAGGGGTATTCTCGGGATGCCTGATTAGCTCATTCTTTACTTTCCGTGAAATGTGAGTTTAGGAATTACTTTTCGTGACTCGTGACGTGAAGGTTTTGCGTGACCCCGTGAAGAACCTGAATTAGGCTGGACCATTTGATTTTAGATGGGGGGGGTTGTGCAAATCCCCCAAAAAATATCGAGCATGTGCTTCTGGTTAAAAAAAAATATCATGCAGAATTCTTAAGAAAGAAAAAAATATCGGGCAGCCGTAACCAGGGCGTGGCAAAGGATTTTTGCATGATACGTGACGGCCCAAAAGAAGCTGTTAGTCACATGATACAGGGCTGGGCATCACATTTTTGATCTGTGATTGGTATTTTGAAAGCGCGTGACGCGTGATCTACCAATTACATCTCCTATTAAAGTGAACCCTGTGATCTAGAAGGATATTATGATTCAAAGATATTCATGCATTCAGTTTCTCACCATAACAGTTGTCACGTGCAGGTATTTTTTGTAAGAAAATAAGATTTACTTCATAGAGTAGGAATGGAACAAACAAAAGTAAAAGCAGGCCACATTGAATTGGTACAGGGTTCAAAATATACAAACATGTGAAACTGATGCTCTGGATATGTGTACGAGAACAAAAGACGATTAAAGGGGCTCAGTCATGGTATTTTGAGTTATTTTGAGTATTGACAGAATTACCGTTAAATTGAAGGAAACCTGAAAATAATACTTTATAAAGATAGAAAAACATCAAAGAACGTCTGCGTAGGAGGCTAACCGCGACTGAGCCCCTTTAAATAAAATCAAAACACTTTTAATTTTTTTTTCCTGTGGTTAATCCGTGTTTTTGCATAGTTCTATAAAACAACTTTTGTGTTCATCGCCCGTGTTCAGCCAAGAAAAGAGAATGGTAAACAGTCTGTAGCCACAAAAATAAAAACGTGAAAATACGGGCAACATTTTTCTTCAACTTGTCTCGCCAACCGGTTGCGGTGCAAGTTGAAACCCTCTGTTGCGCGTATTACCGCTTTTATGACCAACTGACTCGCAGCAAAATAAAGTGTTGCAAGCTGCAAAATTCTAATCGTATAATGCGTCAATCGTGTGGAAATAAAGATGGCGCCTTCTTTCATATAAATTTAACTCTCCGGACGAAGTTGCACTCCAACTTCTGGCCGTCTCTTTCTTTTTTAATTTTCCGTGCCAGTGAAGTTCTCTTAGTATGAAGCTCAGTGTCGTTTCAGATAGATAGCCGAAAAAATTGTGATTTTCCGACGGTTCTTCCAAGTTGCTGCTTGCCTTGTTTGGAAGGTACAACGAGGTGTTCCAAGGACTATGACAGCCCTCAAGGTCGTTTAAAGGCAAATTGAGGACTTTCCGAGAGTTACTGGTCTATTTAGCATCGGGCTCGTCTTCACTGTCGCCATGTTTTTATTTTTTTGCCGCGCTTCATGGGTTAAATTCAAATTTGTTGCGAGACAAGTTGTAGCTTCACTGGTAATACGAGCAGCAAAACTGGAATTTGTTGCAGAAAGTAGAACTCGAGTCTACTTTG
>JAHPZR010018595.1:0-20000 GCA_019787425.1 Platygyra sinensis | reverse complement strand
AATGCATGCAAATTTTCCAAGCAGGCAGACCAACATAACATCAACTTCTGGGTGGTGGAAGGGAGGGAATGAAGTACTCTAATTGTTTGGGCAGGAGTATCCAATTTGACCCAAGAACCCTTAGCTTTTCCCACTCCATGTTCAGCTGCAATTCTACTACCCTAGCTATTTTGTAATATATGTGCAACAAAACCCAATCAAAAAGCCTACGCTTTATAACATAAGTGCGACCTTGCATGATACGAACACCCTTTAATAATGCACCAATAATTGCAAGTTTACCAACATGTTTCATCTCTAGATTACTTAATCCACGAGTTTAGCCATAGGTTTCCTTTGATTTCTTTTTCAGGCTAAAAATGAAACATTAATAAGGAAAAACGCTCTAAGTAACTCGTTGCGCTCCAGCGGTATTCAGTTGATTCAGTACACCAGACAGATGATTGACATTCACATTTTACATTGTGACAGGATTCTCATGCCAAAGTGAAGCTTCTGGTGTAAATGATGGGACTATGCCAGGAGGACGATATGCATTCAGTGGTTGTGTAATTGGTGGTACACCATGCCAAATAGAAACCGCCTGTTGCATACTCCTTGGAGTGTTATACTTGATCGAAGCTTGTGTCGCAATAGGTGCAGCTAAGCTAGGTGGATGATTGGCCCAGGAATTGGCAGACCACAGCTGCGAATTTAGCCTGGAGGTTCCAGACAGCGGTTTATTGTTTGTGTATGGTGCACCAGGTCTATAAGGCCTTTTTTTGTTTGTTCTGGCTTAAAGGCGTTGGATAGCCTTGAGGTGGTCAATAAAGCGCAGCAGGATGTATACCGGGACGACTTGATTCTTCAGCAGTTAAACCAGCGAGGATTTGCTCTAAATTATCGGCGACAGTCCTTAGGAAGTGGCTTCCCCTAATGGGCCGTGCCTAGAGAAGTTATACTCTAAGGAACAGCCGGATGAGCTTGTTGGAGAGCAATAGGTTCATTGTAACGTTGCCCATTTACAGGCAGAGTCATTGGGGACAGGCGGAGTTGTTGAGGACTTCTCTGTCATCTTATCACTTAGGTTTGTAAGCTAAAGAAAAGAAGAAACTACAATCATAATCCCCAGAAAAATAAATTGCAGGTTTTTTTAACACTGACATAGATCTAAGGTAAAGATACAACTTTTGATTTGAAGTATTAGAAAAAACTCAAAAGTCTGGGATTTGATACAAAGACAAAGGTACGTGAGGTATCTTAAGCAAATTCTGGAAGGTTCGAGGCTCTGCTGCCCGCCCTCACAAGTTACTCATGCCGTGACATTCATATTCAGATAGACATAACAGTTATTTTGGAGGTTCTCAACACTAACCCCCAAAAAATCAATGTTATGTTTATTTATTGGGGAACCCTTGGACTAGAAGTTGAAGTTCTTTTTGAGCCACTACATATTTCAGTTTACGTGCTTCAAAAATGCTCCTGTGATCACTTAAGGAAGAAATGTGTGTATACTGCGGTTTCTTGTTGTTGTCCAGCGCACTCCGTGGATGTTTGATGAAACTCGCACATAGAGGTCTTAACAGTCAGTGTCTCTAAGCATAGTTAATAGAGGTGAATGGTTATGAAACCCTACAAAGTTCTTTGTAGGTCTTTGTTCGCTTTTTTGGCCTTGACCTTGCACAAACACAATAGTTGTTTACTCCGAACTGAGGAACTAACCAATAAAAACGTGTTGTTACGTAATTCATGCATAGCGTATGAGGGCAAAACCTGTTGTGACGAAGCTCTCTAGAACCTCTAATTTCATTGGATCTTGTTGGCACGAAGCTCTATTGTTTTAGGGTTAGGGTTCATTGTTACCATTGTTTGTATATCATTTTCTCAACCAATCCTGTGAGACGTTCCGAAGAGCTTCGTGGCGGCCCGGCAAAACAGACGACTGTGTATAGTCCTGGACCTTCCAACCTAAATCTTGGTATCTTTGTTTACTCATTTGATGTTTGCCGGGCTTCATAACTATTCCCCTATATTAACTATGCTCCAAGGAAATGGTTACTGGCTAATTTCGCCATTTCTGAGCTAAATCAAGCTTTTTTATTCTCAGCGCTACTTGTGTAAATAAATTAGAGAAAAGTATGTATGGTTGTATCAGCGGAGAAAGTTGAATCGAATTTAATGTGCTCTCACCTAACAGTTACATTAAAATTACTTGAAATACATCTACATTAAAATACTTGAAATACCGCAAGAGAGAAAACTAGGATAGTATATCGTTAACAAACGTACTGAAAGACAGGGCAGTGCCGCATTATAACGAAAATTTCCAGGCTGGGCAGCTCGCAAGGGAATATGTAGAATTCATCTATCAATCCTCTTAATAGGCGACTTCCAAATATATGCTTGTGCTTTCCTAAGGAGATCAACATAAAAAAAGAAACATTTGTTCAAAAAAAGTAAAACAAATCCGTCGACCAATGAGTGAGACATGTCCAGGATTGAACGCTAATGAGATTCAAATTCCTCATGATAAGCATCACAAAGTGTCTCATCGGTAAAAAGTCATCAAAACACACACAACTCTGTCATATATGAAGTAATATGAAAATGTCAAATAACCCTGCCAAATATGAAGTACTAATTAAACAATACTTGCGTTCAATCCTGGACATAAGTGCAATGAGTAGAAGCCCAGCAAAAAAATTAAAAAAACCCAAAACAACTTATGACTTATTTTGTCTAATTCTATCAGGTCGTTAACTTGTTCAAATCAAAATCATTGCTTTACCAGTGGCTGGTAACTCCTTGTCGAATACGTTTGACTTATTCTTAAGGTATATAACTTCATTTGCTTTTACTTGGTATCTCGTTATCTCACAATTTTATACCTATTCCCGCCTTCCCACCCCAATCCAGAGACAACAGTCCTTGTCCTTTGACTTCCTTTCGCATATCTCCATTGACGAAAACCTTCAAGAAAAAAAAAAACGCAAAAATAGATTTTATGTACATCAAAGTATTTTAATTAAGGAGTGGGGCGGGGATGGGAATTGCATGACTGATGCGCACCGGTCTTAAGATTTAGAGGTCTTGAGTGACACCCTGGCCCATGTGCTTGTGCTATGATTGCGGGAAGAAAACCTTACTCCCTTTATACGTCTAGGCTTTGTACTGGTAGGTGACACGAGTCTCATATACGAATATTAGCGTGTCACAGATTCATTAGTGGAGAAATCTCGCATTAAGAAAAGTCGCACAGACCACGGGGGCATTACGTTTCTGGAGTAGGGGTTCTGCAGTTGCGGTTCTGCATATATGTTGTGTGACATACAAAGCAGTAATATGTAGTGTAGGCTCTCGTGGAATTCTCGTTCGGTATGTAGTTTATTGCATCAAAAAACACTTAATAAACTAATTAGCCAGTTTAATCGGACTACCTAATTTGTTCTCTCTGAAAGGTTTCTTGGAATTTGAATACACAAATAAACTTTAGCTTGTCATACAGTGCTCCTATACAGGTCAGTCATGGCCTCACAAACTCACAGTTTGAATGGGTCGACATGGAAACTGCGAGTCTAAAAACCGGACTAAGTACCATTATAAAGGTATTGTGAACTGCCTCGCTACAGAGGAGTAAAGATGTCTCTCTGGGGACTGAGACCCAGCAGATGGGAGGAGGTTGTGACATTCCATACCATACTAGACTAGTGCGATTACACTTACTCTTGCTCGCTGTTCGCTTGCACTGTACGTGGCGGTAATATGTGTCCATACACCTTCCCTTATGGTAGGCCGCGTGAGCAGACTAAATATGGTATCATGATTTTCATTTCTGTGGAACCAGCGTACTTTTCCATTTTCTATCTCAAAATGATACTGCCCATCTTTATGCTTCGAATGGCTTCCCACTGTGTCAAATATCGATTGTATGCCCTTGTTTGTGTCCAGTTTAACCCAGGTTGATATAGTGATTCTTTCTCTGGGGATTTTCTCAAAGTGCGCAACGTCCAGTAAAATGTCTCCACCTCAAAAGATAAAATAATGTTCATTCTCGAAATTTAACAATGGTTTTTTGAATATAAACAATGATGCAAGGCTGATACAACGTACAAAGCTTAACGGGGCAACGAAATGATAGAGTCCAAACTGAAAGCCAACAATTGCAACCGTGGACAGCTGTTTCGACCTTGCTGGATCTCATCAGCACGATGTAGCAAGCTATGAAGTAATCAGCTGGTCGACTGATATCCATATATTCACTAAGATGGTGATGACCTCAGATGAAACTCAAATCCAAATCTTTGCCAATTGGGCAATGTCACATGCAAAACGCGTGACATGGGACAATTGGAAAAATCCCGAATATCATGTCGTTGCCGCGATAAGGTAACTGCGGACAGACACAAACTGTCCCGCAGGAAAATCATAGCCAAACCATGTTTAAAAATGAGCAGCATATAAGCAGCATTAAATATACTCTTGAATGAATCTGAATTGCAGATCTAAAATCGACACTTTTTGTGTATGACGCACACTTCTTCGGGGATCGTTTTTAATTTGCTGGAAATGGATCACAGTGCTTGCACAGCCAAAAACACGCTTCAAAAATGACAAAGATTGGTATGGTAGATAAAACTGGTAAATCCATGCAACAATTTTTCAGAACTTTAACAGCAGATATTTTGTCAAACAAGTGTACATGCACCGGGTAACTCGCATAAAGCAGAAGACGGCAGGCTATCCTCGACAATGCTAACAGAGAAACCAAAATTGGGTTGAAACGGTATAGGTTCCAAGCAGGGGATAGCATATGAGGCAGAGTTGATGGACTTAACACTTACCTGCCAAGATCGCGGCATTACCACATCTTCCAGCGTGTGGCACTAGTTGCGCTCCGTTGGCAAGGTGGAAAGCGTCATTTGCACTTCCAGAGTCATCCAGTAATGTGCCCTTCGAAACCCTGTCAAAACTTATATTGACTGATGGAGGGCAGTAAGCTAAAAAAGAACAGGACAAGTAAAGGTGTTAGTTGGCCCAACTATCTAAAAGTGAATGATTTCGTGGCACTTAGTTTGTCCTGCTCCTAATTCTCATGAAAATACATGTAACTGACGACTTTCAAGATTGCAATTAATTTGTCAATTTGAATTACTCAGTGTTTAAAATTATTTAAAGTTACGTACGGCAAATACTTAAATTTTCGACTTATAATGGATTAATTATGAAGGATCGAGTCCATTAAATTAACAAAACAAAGCTGTCATCTTACATTCACAATAGTCGCCAATGTAATTCGGCTGACAGACGCATTTCGATATCCCTGGTTTGCATGTTCCTCCGTTCCTGCACGGCGAGACCCTACAAGCCCAGTCCTTGTCTCGCCGGGTTTCAACTAAAACAGATAAGAAGAATACTCGATTAGCTAAAAACATTGCTTTGATGCGTAAGATAACGCCTATATAATAATGAGTGTAGAAACAGGTTTCCTTAAGGTATCATGGTAGGTGGATTGACAGTGTTTGGAAATCACGCTCTTACGCTGGCGCTTTGAAAGAAAACCCCGTCAACCTATACATTTTCTAAAAGCTTATTAGTTATAAAATACAATCATATGTTTCAAATTTTCTAAAAAGCTACTGTCACAGTGATATAAAAAGAAATGCCCAGAAACACCCGCTTTGCTTAAACTGGTTCGCTTCCGCGCGTGAATCATCAGAGCGGCGCGATTAACATGGGAAATTTTTTCTCACACATCATCCTCAAAAAGGGTGTCGGCGATTTTCCAGATGTGGTTTAGTTTTTTTTCTACACCCTCCGAAAGTTTGATGTTCTGAACGAGGGTGTTTCCTTCCACTAAAGAGGCCATAACTCTGAAACGGAAGCGAAATTAAACAAAGCCCGACACCCGTTTTCGAAGGAGGTAATAGGGAACATACCTGCCGATTTTCAGCCAATTCCGTTGGAAGACACGCGTAAACGAACTAAAAATGTTCATCCTTATATGCAGTTTTGTTTTATCGAGAAAAAGACGAAAAACCTTTTGCGAGATCGGTATGGTTAGGAGTTAAAAATCCCCTCCGCGCTGACAGATGTCGGCATGGGTCAGTTCACCAAAACAATGGGTCATGACAACTTGAAATAAACAGACGTCTACGTTGCAGTGAAATCGTCCGAGAAGCGAAAAACTACTTAGTTTTAAACAGGTTTGTAATTAAACTGCCGTGATTATTTCGTCGGCGGCATGGGTATTATGTTGTTCGAGTTTAGACTTCTTCGTTCTCCAGACATTTTCTGAAACCATATATGCCTCGTGAAGCCAAAAAAAGGACATTTCGAGGTCTATATCGTCTACACCTACATCTGTGCTTGACTTGATCTCTCGCCGTGGAAGTTTCGCAATCGCGTCCGTTCTCCAGCAGTTTCGTGCGACTAGCACTTGTTGTATTTTGACCTTCAGCTTCATTGGCGGGATTGGTGTCCTCGAATTCCTTCAACCATTCTTATTAGTTTAAAACAATGCGACCCACAGTCGCTCAGATCAGGAGCCAAAGATCTTGTCCGACGCTGAACTTGCTGGTTCCACCAGATCCAGATTTTCGCCTCTTCGGCTTCTTCGGAGACGAAAATGGGCAAGAAGTTTTCTTGCGAGTTTTCGTCCTGACATAAATAAAATTTTACAAGAACGAAAGCTTAACTTGCGATGGAACAACCAGATCGAGAACGGTTCGCGTGCGCAAATAAAATATCACACCGCAATTCGCATTACATGTGACAACTGGCCGTGAATTTTAATTAGAGCTGTCAACGCACCGTAACAGATTTCATGAGATTCAAAAACAGTTTTTCTCTTTACCGTAAAAAGTAAAAAAGCTTTTTTCTCCATTCTTTCTGCAAATTATTTTTCTCAGTCTTCTCAATTTAAACAGCGAAACAAACATTTTTCGCATTTTTCTGAAAAATCCACCTACCATATGATACCTTAATGATTATTTTCCTTGACGATGTTTAGCTAGAGAGTTTAGAGATTTCCCATCGTGGCTCCTTGCTTTCATTCTTGTGCAAAACTCTTGACTTTAACTATGCCACGTCCTGCACCCCATATGGGTAAATGTAAATGTATATCTTTATTTAAACATGATGAGTCATCAGTAAGCTAAAAGTTAAAAAATAAAACTCATTACAACAGTCTTACATGATTGGGCGAAGGAGAGAATCCTGTAGACGTGCACTAACGTACGTCGTCAAGCTCAAATTTATCAAGTGAAAGACTTTAATTTATTTAATTTATGTAAATTATTATCTATTTAATTCGCTTGATTGGTAAAAAATTGTAAGGCGAGAATAAGTGCAGCACTAACACTATGGACTACATTCTAGGGGTATCGAATGAAAGTGCTCGCAAAATTTGGCCTTTGCTCGAATTGCTCGCAAAAATTAGATGTCGTGCTCGCTTGCTCGTGCTCGCAAAATTTTTGCTAGTGCTCCCATATACGGATTTTCGTTAAAATTCCCTGCCGTGTAGCGTAAGCGTAATTTGCAGCTTGAAAACAAAGTGGTCGGACCCTGGAAACAATGTTTCTCGTCTGAGAAACTAGGAAGCATTGGGGAAACAAGCGTGTGCCATAAATGTTTCTGGAAAAATGCTTCCTCGTTTTGTTGACGTTTATTGAAACTGAACTGCCTGAGTTCAGTCCCAGGCAGCAGGGTAACCCTACCTGAAACAATTCGCTTGTAAAGGTGGGCTATCTTTAGAACTATTGAGAGGGAACCTGCTTGCTTGTAAAATCCCCTTAGAAAGCTTCATATCTCGTTTAGCGTCTACCCACTGACTCTTGTGAAGCTAAGTGAAGTAATTTGCAGCAAACGACATATTAAACAAAAAAGCATAATTGGCTGTAAGCTACTGGGAATGGTTGAACCGCGACAAGGCCTTATCATGTCGCCTAGCTTTGTGCCTGTCGTACTGTTTTGAAAGTGTCAGCCAGATTACTCGGCGCAAAACGTTTTAATAAAGAGAGCTTCCAGCTAGCGGGAAAATTTACGCTCGGAAGTGCTCGCTGCTCGCGATTTGTAATTTCTAAAGTGCTCGGTGCTCGCATGAGAAAATTTATCACTCCTTGTGCTTGCAAATTAAAATAAACGCACTCCTCGCATGCTCGCAAATGCTCGCAAAGACCATTCGATGCCCCTCATTCTGTCACAAGGCTTGGGGTAATAATCAGGCTTCTAAACAATATTTGAAATCGAGTCTAACGACGTTTCCTTCTTACCCCAGCAATCCAAACCGTCTCCCACAAATCCATGCTTGCAGATGCAATGCCCTTCAACACAATGAGCGTTCCGATCGCAATGCTGACACTTTTCTGTAAAAAAACAAAGAAAGATTTTCAGCAATGAGTTTAAGTAATGGCCAATTTCATCCGTGAGGCATGTCTGCAGGGAATCACGGGGGTTGTGTTGATCATGTTGGATTTGAAATTAGTCATTGTGGCAGGAGGGAGGGGGTGCCTCTATTGCTTTCGAGTATCTGTCAGAGACCCCCTCATCACTGCCAGTGTAACGTCACATAGCAAAAATTCGAAGCTTCGCTCGGCTTGCCCAGATTTGGCGTCGGGACTCAATTGAATTGAAACAAAAAGAGGATAATACAAGCTATTCATGGTTTTTATGTGACGTAATCATATTCCAAAATTAAATATTAGCTTTCCTTCTGAGGTTTTAGTTTCATTGGATAAAAGACCCTATAGGAACTTGACATTTCACAATGTTTTAGCTCGACAGGGTTCTTCTTATTGTAATAGGGCACGTTTGAATTTCCAAGCTTTTGCGTTGCATGACATGCAATGGCTGCCCGAGAATGCTGACGCTGAGGTCAAAAGAAGAGTTATCGCTTTAGCTTTTGCAAACTAAACAGTGCTTGCACTAGGAGAAACATTTATTTCAATGTTTCGGATCTCTAGAGCAATAATTTTTCGTTTCAATAGCAAAAATCAGTGACAGATGGTTCTGTTACTTTATGGCCGCCATGTTTGTGTCCCTCCGAAGGACACAAACATGGCGTCTCTATACAAAGCTCTATACATGTGGGTGACACACTTCTGCAAATAACTCGCGAATGAAAAACGGCGGAGACCTGATTCTTGGCGAAGTTGTTTATATATCAATCATCTATCGATTCCAAGATTCTTGACTTTATTCATTGGATGGTTACGATTTTAGTTTTGATCGCATGGCTGGTGAAAAACGAGAATTATTGCGTTATTTTTCACTAATTGGCATAAGTGTGCAAGCTTTGTAGTGGATATTGTCTCTGAGTACAACTGTTTGTTGTTTTGTGTGCGTGTTTGTTCCAAATTTTACTGAAAACAAGTCGGGTCAAGAGGGGTTA
The DNA here is from genome assembly GCA_019787425.1 of Platygyra sinensis. Taxonomy (NCBI): domain Eukaryota; kingdom Metazoa; phylum Cnidaria; class Anthozoa; order Scleractinia; family Merulinidae; genus Platygyra; species Platygyra sinensis. Next base: position 10,633 of record JAHPZR010018595.1, on the reverse strand, counting down.
CCGCCATCTTGACTTCCAGTCAGGTAAAGGCCGCCCAAAACGCCCGCCGTTTTCTCCTCAAGTTTTCAACAGAAGTACCTCGTAATAGGAGGTTTTGTTTTGTTTTGTTTTGTTTGATATAACTTTCTAGCCATTGTTACTTTTTCTCAATGTGATGAGCCATTCTGCTCAACAATCTTTTTGAGTGCGAGGGTGTACATGTCGGTTTCAAGCGTGTTAAACTATGTTAGACTGGTGAAAGGTCAAGAGTGTCTATGTTGACCAGCTGTTAGCTGGTTGAATGCTTTTGTTTTTTTAATTTTGTGGGGTAGATTACTGCCTGTGTGTCCAGAAGGGCTAAACTTAAGAATACCTGGCCACGACTGCGTGACATTAAATGCCTGCTCCTGTAGTCCCACAGTCAATAAATATTTGCATATGGAAACAAAAGAGAAAAACTTAATGTATACACAAAACAAGAATATACCTCGTTCTAAAATCCATCAGCCGAAACAAGCGCGTTACACATGAAAAGACCTCGTTCCATAATCCATGAGCTGAAACCTGGAGTTTTAATATTCATTTTTTTCCACTGCGGAACTGCGGGAGCAATAGTTTTACTCATCTCAATTTCACTATATTATTCGACTTCGGGACTACGGGAGCAAAAGTTCTAAAAAAAATTAATATTCATTTTTTTCCACTGCAGAAGTACCGGACTAGGGAGCAATAGTTACAGTCGTCTTACTTTCATAGCAATAGGTTTACTCGCTTTACGTTCATCAACCCATAAAATACAACTTTGTTTCCTATAGTGATTACAACAGCACTGCGGGACTACTGGAGCAAGCGTTTAATGTCACGCAATCGGGGCCGGGTATTTTGAAGTCGCTTCTTCTCCAAATGCTATTTACATCACTACAAAATATGCACCTTTCTTAAGATGGAGTCGTGGAGAGAAATCAAATTGCCCCAAACGACTTTTTGTGGAGTTGAATCAGAAACTTTGTATCACTTTTTTATGAGTGTTCTTTTACAAGCCAAATCTGCAATGATTTCACATCCTTTTGGTTTCTGGTTTCTGGCAAACGAGTGGACCTCGCTCTTCAAGATGTGTTATTAGGTAAATTAGACGCAGTAGTAGATTTGTTGCATTTCTTCATCACACTTGTTAAACTACATATTTGGATAAGCAGGAGTCGTGGCGTAACTCCTAATCTAAGTGCTTTTAAGGATATCGTCAAGGCTAAATTTAGAACGGAGAAATATATGGCAACTTTACATAAATAGTTTATTGGACACTTAATTAGAACATTTAATTACTCTCATTAATGGGACATGTAAAATTATAAATAGCAGTAATGGTAGGTGTTATTATTAGTGTGATGAAATTGTGTTTGAACTTAAAAAAAGGAAGTGTGAAAAAAAGTGGAGAAGTAAAAAAATAAAAAAATAAAAAAATAAATATGACAATCATTATGTAGAAATATAATGACGTTTATCTTTACTCCGACGAAAGCCACTCTTGCAGTCAAACATGGCATCATTGTTGTTGTTTCCCATAGTCTGCAGTTACGATGCACCTTTATCAGCACCTAAAACTTTCGTCAATGTTCGTAATTCTGTCGTCTGTAGTAAATCTCTGACCAAATACGAGGGTAAACTTATTGAAAACTTATTTAATGTTTATTTAATATATGTCGAAAATTCGGAGTTACTCGGCGAAAGTGTACGTAGCAACCTGAGCTGCCAAAGCCAAGGTAAGCACGCTTTCGAATTTCTGTTGGTGTGTATTTTGTGATTTATAGTCTTTGATTTATAGTCTTTTATTTGAAGCTTACAAATTGGTTTATTTTTATTTATTTTTTTTCTTCCTGCACAACTCGCCTCGACTAGCTTACGCTATATGCGAGTTGTACATGTTCTCAGTTTTAAGTGTTTATTATTAATAAAGTTTATATATTTGTTTGTTTTGTTATTTGTTTGTTGTTTGTCTTAGTTGTTCTGTCTTGGTTTTGAGTATGTTTTTTCCATGTTTTGAAAATTTCCACATTCCACATTCCTGATTGCAAATGCACAACTGGTGTGAATATGTTAAATTAAACACAGTGTTGTCAATAACTTTTAAACATTCAAAACAACCAATCCAAAATATTTCAAGATAAAAATTATTTTAGGATAAACCTTTATGGTCTGAATAAAAATAGAGAAGCAATTCGCCCTTATCAGGATTTCTCGACTCCTTTACGGGGTATTGACTTGGACAGTGATAGCAATGTCATTTTAGGTGGAGACTTGATTTGTCCATTAGACAATAGATAATAAAGGCGGCATTCTAATTCCTGGACAACATGTGATAAATTCGATTGAAAACATTCAAAATGAATTCAGTCTCCACGATATCTGGCGTATTGAGAATCCGAATACTTGCAACTACCCATAGAGTTCTAAAGTGTGACGTCACGTTGCCATGGCGCTAAAAAATTCAGTTCTAAACAAAGAATGCGTCCCTCTTGTAACCTTTGTGTAGAAGAGGTCAAGTGGGTAATTATCGTTTAGAAAAGCAAAAGGAGAGTTACAATAAGGTTTATTTATGTTTTTGTTAACAGTAGAAGCCCTGTAGTTTTAAAACTGAAAGAAAACTCGGTTAAAACGATTGTAATGGTCCAATGCTTTGCGCCCGACTGCAACCATCGATCCGAAAGCGATACGTACAGATCTTTAGTTTCCCTAGCAGGGAAAAAAGTGGATGAATACAAAGTGGATTCGTCTATAGAGGTCAGTAAGGATTTCGTTGTCATATACTTTTTCAAATTGAAGAATGCAGTGAGACCGAAAGTACGGTACGTTTGCACGATCGATTGTTGAATGGCGGTGGCCATGTTGCTCGCATTGCATGTATTTGTCACGTTCAAGTCGGTGTTTTTATCTGTTTTGTTTGGTTATTACTGGTTCTCCTATTTTGACTTTAAAAGTCCCTTTCGTTTAAGTGAATAATGAAGAGAAAAAAAAAAAAAAGAGAAAGAAACTGAGCCAGCCAGGAAGGAGAATGTATAGTATGTGTGCAAGAAGTGATAGAGGCTGCAAGGGAGAATTAGCTCAATCCTGAGAGATCTGAATCAAGCACAGAGGAATTTTCAGTTAAGAAGCAGAGCTAAAACAAGCAAAGAGGGAAATAACGGACTTGACAAAGAAGATTGGATACTTAAAAAATCTTTAGACAGTTTTTACACTGGATGAAGACTAGAGATGTCTTCAACATTGTTGTCAGTTATACAGAAAGGTTCAAAGATCAAATCAATTATACTTTGCTGGCTGGAGAGTCGAATCAATCAGATTCGAAGACCAAATATTTGTTTACATTTGTGAAAGTCAGACAAAATTACAGAAATCTTCATCTCGCTAAATTATTTAGCTGTAGTGTATCCACAATTGCAAATATTGTTACCCCAATCATCCATGTTATCCATTCAATTTACTGACCTCACGACATCAGTCCCTTCTAGGGATAAGAACAAACTGTCTGCCTTATCATCATTTAATCAATTTGGGTCTTGCACGACATTGAGGACATTGGACAGGCCCTTGAGATTGCCACCCCAGGATTAATGAGCCAGCAAAATTTTACTTACTCAAGTTATAGAGGAATGCACTCTTTAGTTTACAGTCATTGGGGGTAATTACCTACATCTCAGGAGCATAAGGCCAGGTTCAATATCTGATAAAACAATTGTGCAACAATCTGGATTGTTAAATCAACTGACTGCTGAGGATTTGGTGGTAGCAGACAAAGGCTTTCTGATTCAGGACCTTGTACCAGATGGTGTCTCAGTGAATATACCACCTTTTCTAAACAATGGGGCATTCACTGAAAGTGAAGCAAGGGCAACAAAGGCCATAGCAAAATGTAGAATCCATGGGAAAATGCTGAACTTTAGAATTTTTAGATATTAAGGTCTAGTCCTTCATATATTTAAACTGTCATGCAGACATTATATTTCAGCTGGAATTGCAAAATAGAGAAGAAAATAGTCAGAAATTTTCAACCCCCCCCCCCCCCCCATTTTTTCATTTATTTCCCCATGCCACAGCTTTGACATGTGATATGTCATATTCCCCCTAGAGACGCTTAATAAGGGATGGGGTAACCCTATTAATATTGAAGGAGGAGCCAAAATCGATTGCAGTCAATCGCCCCACGTTGGCTGTTAAGCCCTGAGCCAAAACAACTGGGCGATCTTCCTGTCTCAACAGTGGAAGAATTAATTTTCCCGAAGAATTTCTCACTCTATCAACTGCTGCTGAACAACTAGAGTTTATCAGATGAAAATTAAAAGATAGGGAAATTGTAAATCAAATCAGTTCTTTGACTGCAGATCAGAGAGACAATCCTGGCCAGTGAACTTTCCATACGCTCGGAGTTCTGCATGAATGCAGCGCTTCTCGCAGTTCTCGACCTCCTTGATTTGGTTGTTGGAGTAAGGCTGTATATCCTACCTTTGTTCCGTTGGAGGAAACATTTCAGCGATAGATTTCCGAGAAATATCGGGTGCATTCCTATTTTTCCATGAACAGTCAACATCAGTCCGACGCAAGTTACAATTTCCGTAGATGAACAGAGCTGCATCATGGCTACATTTGTAAGCTCCCCGTGGGCACTTGCACCGGCTCGATTTGAATCACATTGTTTCGGTCAAGGTATATCCAAAAAGAAAATTATAATAAAGAAAGTTTAACAGTAGTTTTCTGTAAGCTTTCAGTTCAATGTTGGCCATTTACCGCATTTCACTTATCGTCACATTATGCACTATTTTCTTCATACTTGCGTGAACCTGTCTCTTGAAAACACCTTGACTTGCACTAAAGCTTTCCACATTGTTTGATTTGAAGTGATATTCACCTCTTGAAACGGATTTATTCTGATTTTCGAAGAAAGAAAGAAAGCAGAGAAGCAATTGTCACTGCACGCCATCTTGTTTCACGAGCGTTTGTTTAGAACTGAAAATTTGGTTGCCATGGAAGCGTGACGTAACCGCTTTAGTACTCTATGGAGTAAAAATTCTCCCTTCATCTTCTGCAGACTTGATTATTGGCTTATTTTGGACAATTTAAATGCTTTAGTCACACAGGTTGATATTATAGCCTCAATTAAAACTGGCCACTCTTCTATAATACTAGAATTCGAAAATATTAAGGAGAGCCGCAAAGGACCTGTCTTTTGGAAATTAAATACTTCCTTGCTGGACAGGCCAGATTACCTGGATATGATAAATAGTGAACTGCCAAACTGGTAAGATGATGCATAGGATTTATCAGACAATAGGGCCAAATTTGGCTGAAATTTAAAATTAAAACAAGCTTAATGACTTATTCAAAAAACTTAACACAAGAACGTAAAAAGCGATAAGAGGAGCTTAACTTCAGGTATCAAGATGCATGAAATAAATTTCAAGAAAACCCCAACGTAATCACAAGACTAGAAATAAACAAATTTAAAAGTGAACTTGAAACATTATACGATGAAAGAGTGGAAGGAATTGTTGCTCGTTGCAAGAGCAAGATTGCACGAGCACGGTGAAAAGAGAAGTAAATATTTTTTAAATCTAGGAAAACGCAATAACATTAAAAAACATGTAAGGAAATTATACCTTAGTGGATCGTTTTCCACCGATCCGTTTGAGATATTGAATGCTGAAAAATTTTTCTACAGCAAGCTGTATAGCAGACAAAGAGTAAATCTGAACAGTGAGCAAGCTAAAAGTTTTTTGGAAAACCCGAACATATTGAAACTTTCTGACGAGCTACGTTCACGTTGCGAAGGAAAAATAACTTTTCAGCAGGCGAGTCTATCTTGGGTTCCTTTCAAGAGGGCAAAACGCCTGGAAATTATGGCATTCCAAAAGAGTTCTACAAAATTTTCTGGCCCTTAAGAGGTGAATTTTTGGTTGCATCTTTTAATTAGACCTTTGACAATAAGGAAATGTCCCCCTCTCAAAAGCAAGCTTTAATTACACTCATTGAAAAGAAAGGAAAAGATACAACTATTTAGAAAATTGGAGACCAATATCCTTAATAAATGTAGATGCCAAAATTGCTTCCAAAGTAATTGCAGCAAGAATTATCAAAGTTCTTCCAGAGATAATACGTACTAACCAAGGTTATGTCAAGGACAGGTTCATTAGTGAAGCGGCAAGGTCAACCATAGATGTTATAGAGTATACAAAACAACAAAACATACCAGGCATATTATTGTTTATTGATTTTAAAAAGACGTTGGATAGTATTGACTGGAATTTTATGTTAAAATGCTTAGATGCTTCTGGTTTTGGGCCTACTCTCATAAGATGGGTAGAAACATTTTATAACGACATAACTAGTTGTGTATTAAATAATGGTATTTGTACTCCATATTTTGAATTACAGAGAGGAGTAAGACAAGGAGACCCGTTATCACCATATTTATTTATTATTGTTGCTGAAATTTCAGCAGTTACTATTCGAAGCAGAGAAGACATTCAAGGCATAATGATAGGTCAGGAAGAATTTAAGCTGGTGCAATACGCTGATGACCTTACTCTGTTTGTACCTAATACTCATCCTTAAATTGCTCGATCGAGTTTACAATTTGTTCAGGCTTAAAAGTTAATCATACTAGAACTGAAGCAGTGTGGATTGGCTCATGCAGACAAGATACAGCGACACCTCTGGGGCCAAGGTGGAGCAAAAGTGTCAAGGCCCTTGGGATAGTATTTTTAAAATTATAATGATACTAGCCAATTACAGAAACATTTTTATGATAAATTAAAAGACATTCGAACACAAATACGGTTATGGAATTGCCGAGGCCTCTCACTTTTTGTAAAAAACAACACGCAAAGGAAATTTCAAGCCAGATGGAAATTATTTATTGATAGTTAATTATGGTCTGTTATACTAAAGATCAAATGATTATGTTATTATCAATGTAATCACGTTATTGACACTTATAATAGCGCTGTATTTTGTAGTTACCAATGGAAATTAAAAATGGGGACAGAAAAAGAGGGGAAACTTATAATGGGATCACCTGACTAAATAGATATCCAAACACGAACCTCTTATCGATGCAATAACCTATATTTTCTAAATTATTGCTGGCCTTTTAATGTGAATTCAGTGACTAATGCAGGTAAAGTTACTGACCCACTTGTTAACAAGGGAGCATTCTGAGTCTCGAACGAAGAAAAACTCGAAGCGAGGAACCCACCTTGACTGGACAATTCTGTAATTACTGATGTTCTTGTAGTCGAAGACAGATCTTGACTTGGTGTTATTGAGAAACCGACTGAGATACTGTTTGACGGGCTGGACACACTAAGTCTGGATGATGCCGACTCTGCTGTCGACGGCAAAATACTTTGTAGAAGACTTGTTATAATAGTCTGGGATGCTAGAAGATAAAAGAACAAAGAATGCACTATGATTTTAACGAGACGCTAAAACATCCTGCATTGCTTGACTTACATCAAGAGTGTACGGCGAATCTTAATAAGATAAATAGTTTGAAGTCTCCAAGAACCTTTGCCGGTGAACTGATTATTTCCACACGCATACTTGCGCGACATCATATGAAAGTTGCTCTGCCGCTCGGATAACATTACTACATGCGATGAGCATTAATGTTCTAGAGAAGTCGAAAACCACCTCGATCGATGCATAGCAGGCCACACAAAGGAAAACCAGTAATGGGTTATTAAAGTGATCTTTTTGATGTTAGACACAGAATGTACTGACGAAAGGGCCCCGTGGGGAAGTCCCTAAATATGAATAATCTAGGTATTTGCGGTCCCAAAGGACATCTTTTTTTAACCGTTTTTGACCGTAAACTTAACATTGATTTCGGCCATTTGTCACGAAAAGGGTATGATTTTTGGACTCTTGTTTCAATCTAGGTATGTTTTTTTCAGAAGAAGCTGGTTTTCATATCATCATCGATAAGATCATCAACAAAAGTTCTTCATAAATTATGCTTAGGAAATCTGTGCTGAAAAGATGAGAACATACGATTTGTAAAGAATCTAGCGAGTGACTGAGATGGTTCGGTAGTTCTTCATTCACATAGTACTTCTCCAATTTGTCTGGGAGTACCGTCCCCCCATCCCGGGTCACTGATTAAACTGATTTCGAATAATTATCCCAGTAAAAGCCTCCCGCCAATTCAATTAACTGTTATTTGAAACTTTCTGCTTTATTCTTTCAGAAAGAGCAACAGCCGTTTCTGCTCTGCTAGTTTACTTCTTGAAATAATATCGACTGTATGATGGAGAGAAAACTCACTTATTGACGAGGAAGCGTCCTGACTCAAGTACGTAGAGGAACTGGACGAGAAGAAATCACTCTGACTTGTCGATTCTGCAATTGCTGACGCACTTGTTTCCAGAGACAGAGCTGGACTTGGGGTAAGTGACAAACTTTGGGTAAAATTTGCCATGACATTCTCTGATGCTGGAAAAGATGAGAACATAAACTTTGTCAGGAATTTAGCGAATGACTGGCAGGGTTCGAGCCGCTTCGGATAAAAGGCTTCAAAAATGGCCCTGATAAAGAACACTGCGATTAAAGAGTAGGCTTGGTCATTTCAAAGACGTCCTATCGAACGCGTTCCAAGAACAACTCCATTTGTTAGTTTTCTTTGAATCAGTTCCGTCCGATGCAACAAAGCAAACTCTCTCCAAATGGTTGTTTTCCTCTCGCACAGCGAATTTAAAGGCACACATTTTCAGCTTTCTTTTATACGGATCAATAATACATTTTTGTGACCAGTTTTTGTTTTCCCTCCTTTTTCTTTTCTGGTAATATCTCTACGGGAAAAAGCACCCAGGTATTTTAACCGATGAGACTTGCCTGCTGGCGTTTATTTGAATAATACTAGGTAATATGACAGACTTGGGGTATTTCGTGAACTGCAAGTAAATGTCTCGAGAACACTAGGCATTCTGCGCGATGTCGGGCAATCTCGCTGAACCGGGTGAAAGCCGTACATAACTATGCATTTAGCTTCATTCAAACCATAGCCAGATATAATGGACATTTCACGCCCGTGATTAATTGTCAGCGGCATCTCATTTTCAAAATGGCGGACAAAAACTATCCCAGTCAGGGAAAGTGTGTTCCCTACGATATTTTAAATAATTTGAGCTCTGTGGATCTGTTTTACGAAGAAAAAAACGAGAAAAAAGCATCTTCAAAAAATTTTTTAGGTATCTACCAGGGCGAGCGGCTGATAGCAAGGAAACAGGACGCAGATGTGCGTAAAACTTTACCTGACTAACACATGCATTCAGCCCCGTAGCTTTGAATAAACGTATCATTAACGAAAGATGGTATCACTCCATCCTTTTAGGGAACCAAATTTCTTGTAAAATGGAAATTGTACAGCTCATTTGAGAATACCTGGGAAGCTTTATACTTTGTGGGCCGGTGGGAGCCGGTGTGTTATAATTTTCCCGCGTTTTTCTTCTATTAAAACCAAGCCTAGTATGCTAATCAAGGACTTTTAGAAGCCTGGAACCTAGTTTACAAACAAAATGGCGACTGGGTGAAGTTTGGGTTTGCGAAGCTTTTCCTTTTGCCAGTCCAACCAAAATGGGTCGTTCACAAATATGGCCTCTATTACAGGACTTTAGCTGGAAAACTGAGGGAAATAATGGCCTGTGGAAGTATTTTGCAGTACAGAAATCATCCTTTTTATGGCTGTTTAGGAAAGATCTTACATGGCAGAAGTTATATCGAGTCGGGCAAATTTACTTCATTGAAGGGTTTATCCTCTAATCGACGAGCACTTCGCACGACTTCGGCAAAATTTTAAGACAATGTATGAAGAAATGGAGCGTATAACGAAGGATAAAAGTGGCAACTTCAGGAAGTAAGTAAACCTACTTTAAATTAGCCGTTTTTAATCTAGATGAGAAGGTTACGCAGCGCTTATCATGTTTCGAGTCGGGCACCGGAGACCCGTAAGCTCACAATCGATATATTTGAACAAGTTTCCTTTTCTCCATACATTTTCTTAGACGATTTCACAGCCATTATGGCCTGAGTGCGCACGCGCAACCGCCATCTTGACCCAAATTTCTGGCAATGACAACTCAGCATTTCGCAGTTTCATTCGCACGTTTTGAGCTCCTTTTTTCGTAATATCCTATGGAAAAGTATAGCTTTTTATGAGCTACAATGCGGCCAGACTCCTCTAGACTAGCAACCTTTACCTGCCTTTCGTCCTGATTAAACGGGCTAAACTGTTAAAAAAGCGACGTTTGAAGGCATCGTTCTTCTCTCGAAAGCAACTCGAAAGTGAAAGCTTAGCTGAAGTCCAGTTTGTAATTGACAGCTGTCGTCTCGTTAGCCAGTCAAATTATTTGAACAGTTCTAACAAGGGTTGATTGCCTTAGCTTATTTTAGTGTGCTTTATCAGAGAATGTTCAGAGCACTGCTGACGCCACTTTTACTTCTTTGGAAAATCAGTAAGGTTTGGTTTGAAAATTTTGCGAATGCGTGGGGAAACTATTGGATTCTTTATAATAAAACAAATACATCGACCCTTCTCTGTTCTGTTATAAAGCACTTTTAAGAAGAAGTAGAGCACTCAAGAGGTAGGGAATACAAAAAAGCGAAC
>JAHPZR010018594.1:15000-16798 GCA_019787425.1 Platygyra sinensis | reverse complement strand
CCTTGAAGGGAGAACACTTAATGACATATTACACGAAGGGCCAATGCGCCGAATGGCACATTTTCAACACTTTACTTTGCTACAGTAAGGGCCTGAACCAGGCTGGCCCGGTTGGCCGGGCTGCTTTGGTGTGCAGAGATGACTTTCAGGCCAGTATTACATGAGGCAAGCCAGCCCGGTTGATCGGTTGATGGCTGATGCGATGAACCGTGGGAAACCTGAGCGAGCTTGATTTTGTACTCTCATTGGCTTAATAAGCCGGGCTGGCCTGGCAAACGTGATTACATGGAGAAATCTCAGCCCAATTAGCCAGGATCGGGGCACCGCGATACCGAGATCTCGGCTAACCAGACTGGCCCGGTTGTCATGTAATCGCGGAGTTGATTTTTTATTGCGTTTTATAACAAACGTGCTGAGAATCTTGCAAATTGACACCAGCCCGGCTCATGTAATCAAGCCCTAAGTTTAGGCGTTCATGTTGAGTTTCTGAATGTTGAGAGGGGAAAAAAGAAAGACAGGTGATGCCGCCGCTTGTACTATTGATTAAATTCATCCTATTACATTGATAATTTTTCAAGTAAGTAGTTTCTCTTTAATCTGTTGGTCGCCAATTGGCGACTTTCTCCAGAATTTTGGTCGCCACGAATTTTTTCCACTCGCCATGGCGACCAAAATGGTCACAGCTTGCAGCGCTGTCAGACTGTCCTTGCAACATCCTTCAACATCTTTTAAGATCTTTCGCAAGATCCTTACTCCTTTAAAGTACTTGCAGAACTTTAAGTTGCTAATTAAGTATTTGATTAATATGTAATTGAGTTTGTGCCAAATATAAAAATTTTTCATTATATTATTATCATTATTATTATCATTTTCATCATTGTTATGGTTATGGTTATGGTTATGGTTATCGTTATCATTATTATTCTTATAAATTAGCCAAGATTTTAAATAATGTGACTTACATGAGTAGAGAAGAAATGAATTGGCTGTTTAGGATGATCTATCAGGCAGTATCCAGCTGCTTTTCCACCAAACCAGTCACCATGAGTTATGTTGTACATGTAGCCATTCAAAGAATAACGGTAAGTAAAGGCATCAATGATTGGATAGCGAGAAAAGACACATACTCCACTACCAATGACACCACTGAAAAAGATCAAAAGAATTTAAAATATGCTGTACTTAATGTCTCATTTAGACAAAAGCATCTTCTAAAAAACTATAACATACATGTACACAGCATGAATAATAAATTGTTTTTTTTGTACCTATAAAAGTAATGAGAGTATGGAAGGACATCCTCAATCTTTTCACTGATAAATTCAAAATCCCCTCTGCTCCAAATCTGTAAATTAAAAAAAAATTTAACAGGAAATACTAAATGTATTACTGACAGTAAACTAAATCCACTTTCTATTTGCCAAAAACTTCTTCCTCTGGGGAAAGACACGAAATGAATGAAATAAATGCAATATTACCATACGTATTGTGACTGATGTCAGGGTGCCCACCTCGATCAGGATCAACACCTTGTTGTGGTGGGGGAACTTGCATGTTCCAATGACCCCTGGAGCTATGTTGCTGGGAGTTTTGTACTCGTGGTATGGCAACCCCTGCCAAAAGGTCAAAGGATAGGAACCAGACAAAGAGTGATCCCCTGGTCCTCCTGGTAGGGGGTTGGACTGAGGGCTGATAATCCCTCCCACAAAAAAAGAAACCAGAAGCAGAGAATATTCACTGTATCAAGGAGGCACTGTGACCGTACCTCTAAGGAGGATTCAATGATGCAAAGGAGCCA
>JAHPZR010018594.1:0-2500 GCA_019787425.1 Platygyra sinensis | reverse complement strand
CTTGCTAAGAGTCGATATGATATTGTGTCACTTCAGGAGGTATGACTCAAATACATTTTTTGGTAAGATTGACGGCAGACTATAAAATGTGTTAACGTCTTACTAGTACTAGTATCGATGGACTGTATTTAACCTAGAAATGAGCGAAAACAATGTTTGTTTGCTACTGGTTAACATTTTAATTGAGGAAAACTGCATCCTCACTACACAGAAATTTTTGAAGGGGAGACTGGAAATCCATATCTAGAAACTGAGAAACTGAAACTGATTAATGAAAAGCATGAAAATTTTACAGCAACAGTGTTTACAGAAAATTTCACCTCAGTCTACCAAAGTTTAAATAATGCAAAAATTCGGTACCTCTTGTAAAACTTTAACCCTCGAAGTGGTAGGAAACTAGAATTTCATAGGCCAGCCTCTGCTTAAAAAGTGTATGCTGGCTAAAGAAAAACTAAAGGCTTAAACTGTGACAGACCATAGTTAGTAGACAGACTATTCCCCATCATCAAGGTATAAAAAAAATACGTGTAAACTATTTTAACAAAATAATAGCGAATTACTCAGGTAAAGAAAAATATCCATTCCTTCGGGAGGTTCGTTCAGATATTACCTGATTTATGTTAGGTTTCAAAGCGCTGGACTTACATATTAAGGAAATCGTTATGCTTGAATCTGAATTGTTGGCAAAGAAAATTTGTCATTGAATTGGAGCAAAATGTAGGTAAAGAGATATCCACCAAAAACTGTTTATGGAATAGTATTTAGTATTGGATGCTATGTGTATTTAAAACAGTTTTAATTTCCAATTTCATGAGTCTTATTGTTAAAATTATTTTATTAAAATGCAAGTTCTCAAGGATGCTAATTTTTTTAAATTCACTACTTGCACAATACCATAATGCACCTCTTTCATTGTTTGCAATTTCTCCTGGGACATGAACATGTCCCAAGAGTAATCTAAAACAATGCCTATGCAAAATTTTTGGGGGTAAAAGAGGTGTATTATGGGACTTGTGCAAGTAGAGAATATTTCTGTTCTTATGCTTAATTTCTTTTGTTTTGATGTGTGAATCTTGATATCCAATGAGGAATCAAATGAAAGCAACGAGTGGTTTGGATACGATATCCAAAACACGTGTGGTTTTCATTTAGGTTTTCATTGGGTGTCAAAACTCATGCATGTGACGAATTTAGCCATTTTTTATTGGCTATCAAAGTTATGAATTATTGATGAGCTTGAGAAGTGTTTATCACCATGTTGTCTTGGGCCTTCCTCCTTTCCTACTTGTGCGATGTTGCCACTTCTGTATTTGTACATTCCAGCTTACAAACCTTCAGGATTGCTGTGTTTAGGGTGCATCAGTGGTTGCTACTTGGACCCAGCGGGCATTCTGTTGGATTTTGGCTCCTTTGCATCATTGAATCCCTCCTTAGAGGTAAGGTCACAGTGCGTCCTTGATCAGTGATATTCTCTGCTTATGCGTTGATTTCTTTTTTTTGTGGAGGAGGGATTATCAGCCCTCAGTCCAACCCCATACCAGGCGAGGACCAGGGGATCACTCTTGTTGGTTCCTATCCTTTGACCTTTTGGAAGGTGGTAGGGGTTGCCATACCACGAGCTACAAAACTACCGAGCCCAACATAGCTCCAGGGCGTCATTGGAACATCAAGTTCCCCCACCACAACAAGGTGTTGCATCTGATCGAGGTGGCACCCTGACATCAGTCACATACGTTATGGAATATTGCCATTTATTTCATTCATTTCGTGGCTTTTCCCCAGAGGAAGAAGTTTTTGCAAATAGAAAGTGCAGATTTAGTTTACTGTCAGTAATACATTTAGTATGTCCTGCTTAAATTTTTTTTAATTTACAGATTTGGAGCCAGAGGGGATTTTGAATTTATCAGGTATGAAAAGGATTGAGCGATGTCCTTCCATACTCTCATTACTTTTATAGGTACAAAAACAAACAATTTTATTAATTCATGCTGTGTACATGTATGTATAGCTTTTTCTAGAAGATGCTTTTGTCTAAATGAGACATTAAGGACAGCATATTTTTAAATTCTTTGATCTTTTTCAGTGGTGTTTGGTAGTGGAGTATGGGTTCTTTTCTCGCTATCCAATCATTGATGCCTTTAACTTACCGTTATTCTTTGAATGGCATACATGGACAACATAACTCAGGTGACTGGTTTGTGGAAAAAGCAGCCTGGATACTGCCCCCTGATAGATCATCCTAACAGCCAATCATTTCTTCTCTAGCTCATGTAATCACCATTATTTAAAATCTTCTTGGCCCCTCAGCTATAAGAATAATAATGAAACGCAAACCATAACCATTAACCATAACCATAACAATGAGAATAAAATGATAATAATAATGATAATAATATAATTGAAAAATTTTTATTATTTGGACCACAAACTCAATTACATATTAATCAAATACTTAAATTAGCAACTTAAAGTTCTGCAAGTACTTTAAAGGAGTAAGGAT
>JAHPZR010018593.1:0-12500 GCA_019787425.1 Platygyra sinensis | reverse complement strand
TAAATTTTTTTTTAATTTACAGATTTGGAGCAGAGGGGATTTTGAATTTATCAGTGAAAAGATTGAGGATGTCCTTCCATACTCTCATTACTTTTATAGGTACAAAAAAAACAATTTATTATTCATGCTGTGTACATGTATGTTATAGTTTTTTAGAAGATGCTTTTGTCTAAATGAGACATTAAGTACAGCATATTTTAAATTCTTTTGATCTTTTTCAGTGGTGTCATTGGTAGTGGAGTATGTGTCTTTTCTCGCTATCCAATCATTGATGCCTTTACTTACCGTTATTCTTTGAATGGCTACATGTACAACATAACTCATGGTGACTGGTTTGGTGGAAAAGCAGCTGGATACTGCCTGATAGATCATCCTAAACAGCCAATTCATTTCTTCTCTACTCATGTAAGTCACATTATTTAAAATCTTGGCTAATTTATAAGAATAATAATGATAACGATAACCATAACCATAACCATAACCATAACAATGATGAAAATGATAATAATAATGATAATAATATAATGAAAAATTTTTATATTTGGCACAAACTCAATTACATATTAATCAAATACTTAATTAGCAACTTAAAGTTCTGCAAGTACTTTAAAGGAGTAAGGATCTTGCGAAAGATCTTAAAAGATGTTGAAGGATGTTGCAAGGACAGTCTGACAGCGCTGCAAGCTGTGACCATTTTGGTCGCCATGGCGAGTGGAAAAAATTCGTGGCGACCAAAATTCTGGAGAAAGTCGCCAATTGGCGACCAACAGATTAAAGAGAAACTACTTACTTGAAAAATTATCAATGTAATAGGATGAATTTAATCAATAGTACAAGCGGCGGCATCACCTGTCTTTCTTTTTTCCCCTCTCAACATTCAGAAACTCAACATGAACGCCTAAACTTAGGGCTTGATTACATGAGCCGGGCTGGTGTCAATTTGCAAGATTCTCAGCACGTTTGTTATAAAACGCAATAAAAATCAACTCCGCGATTACATGACAACCGGGCCAGTCTGGTTAGCCGAGATCTCGGTATCGCGGTGCCCCGATCCTGGCTAATTGGGCTGAGATTTCTCCATGTAATCACGTTTGCCAGGCCAGCCCGGCTTATTAAGCCAATGAGAGTACAAAATCAAGCTCGCTCAGGTTTCCCACGGTTCATCGCATCAGCCATCAACCGATCAACCGGGCTGGCTTGCCTCATGTAATACTGGCCTGAAAGTCATCTCTGCACACCAAAGCAGCCCGGCCAACCGGGCCAGCCTGGTTCAGGCCCTTACTGTAGCAAAGTAAAGTGTTGAAAATGTGCCATTCGGCGCATTGGCCCTTCGTGTAATATGTCATTAAGTGTTCTCCCTTCAAGGTTTTGTTTTTGGCAATGTGTAATATGTCATGAAGTGTCCTCCCCTTCACATCTGTTTTTTTTTTGGCGACTGAATTTTTTTATGGCGACCATTTTACAATTGAAGGTCGCCAAAAGACGATGTTTTGAAAAAGTGAGCTTGGAGCACATCAGGTGTAGCTGTAAGCATCCTTGCTTATATAATGCATTATTTTTATATGTGATTGTACAGTATCTCAATTTTGGATTGCCTTCCCAGTTTTGCTAAGAAACTAGAAATATTTATTCACAACATCAGATGTAAAATACATATTTTGACTTAACTACATTTAATAAACTTAGGTGACACATGCATTGCATCATGTTCTTTTGTGGATCTTTATTTTAAGATTAGAAATGGCTGATTAATAGTATCGATGCATGTAACTGCCTTGTAACAAATTATACTTGTATCTAGTGTTTATTGTGTTTCCATCTCTTCTTGTCAAGATGCATGCAGAATACAATGAAAACAGACAGTACCTTCCCCATCGGATAGTTCAATCTTACCAGCTCTCTCAATTCATTGAACATTTGACACAGCCCACTGATGCTGTTATAGTTTGTGGGGACATGAATTGTGAACCATCCCAGCTGTGTTACAGAGTCATCAAGGATGTTACTGGTCTTGTTGATGCTTGGGACAAACACGGAAAAGTGAAGGTAATACTAACCATACTTGTAACTAAGAAATGTGTGATTTACTGACATATTCCTTTCAAAAGCCTTTCATAGAGCAAAGGGTGTTCACAATGTTGTGCCAGTTAACTCTGTTTGTAGCTGTTTTCTGTGTACATAGATCAAAATTTTAACAATACCTTTAACCTCTCAAACTTTGGTGTAATGATAGACTTACCGGTAATTGCGCTAATTGATGTACTTCTGCAGATTTTATGTGCACTGGTTAATCCCTGATCTCCTCTTCTGCCTTTTTAGCATGGTTGCTATGGAAACACATCAAATGTCAGCCACAACACCTTTTCAGGAGACAGAAATATGAGCAACACTCTTCAGGGTGGACCAGATGATGGCAACAGAATTGACTACATTTTCTATCGCTGTACCCAGGGAAGTTTAGAATGTGTAGATTGTGAAGTTAGCATGGGTCTCGTTCCAGGAAAGAACTTCTCTTTTTCAGACCATGAGGCAGTTGCAGCTTCATTTGTGGTGAAAGAGTCAGCATTAAACAAGACAGGTACAAAGAAATTACTGAGACTCTAGAAGATAATGTAACCCTTCTGTAAATTAATTGATTTTGAATTTTGTCAAAAATAGTTGGACTATTTTCGTCATAAAAGATTTTCTCATTTACAGGTTCTATTCAAGAAGCAGGTCCAGATGTAAAGAAAAGTCAAGAAGCCCTGTCTGACACACAGGAAGTCATCTCTAAAGCAATTGACAATTTATCAAGTCGAAACTACTTTCAGATCTTTGTTGCCTGTGTAATGTTGCTCTTTGTCATATCACCCATCATTTTTCCAGTGGGTGAGCACTCTCCTCTATCACTGCACCATGTTGCTGGCAAGATCTTGTATCTGGTTCGCATTTTTACCACCATCATTCTCACCGGCTTTATATTCTATTGATACTCAATACGCGAGATGAATACAGTGCATACAGAAGCGTGCAGCAGATGATTGGCATACAGTTGAATCAGATAAGCCCCAGGAAACGAATGAAATTTTTGACAGTAAAGTAATGCAGAATCCTTTTAACTAGCCCTTTGACAGTAAGTGTCTTCATTGGTTTTTGATTGCCAATTTTCATTGGTTTGATCTAAATAAGATGAAGGAAATCAGTTAGCTCATTTTTAAGTCATTTACTTAACAATAATTATTATATATGGCTTGTGTTTGTAGTTGACATAACGCATGTTCTGGGAGGCTAATTGTACTGCATTTTTCTCCCATAATGCCCATGATCCAATTACAGGCCTGGAAAAATAAAGCAAGAAGCATTATAATAAACAACTTATTAAACTCAAACACTTGGTCTTTATACAATGTAGGTAAATTTCAACCTTGGCCTAGCTATATTGACCATGATATTGCTCAGTCAATGTGGCAAGGTCTCAGTTTGAGATTTTTCTGTAAAAACATCAATCTTGGTTAATAAGTAGTTAATTAATCACTTACATACAATTTATTATGCTACATAGGACAATGTACATGTATGTATTACTAAGCCCTTTAAGAGCTCATAGTTTATCAAATGGTGACAAGTGAAATTAAGAAATAATTTCATGTGTGTGTTGTCAAAATTCTTATGATTCCCACTGCCTTTTACTTTTTAATATCATGGATGATAAATGATGTTTGCAATAGCAAATTTCATTTCAAGTTAATCAGTTCAAGTACTGGTTAGACTCGGCTGGACAAGATATATGTACTTTCTTCTCATGATGCCTCTTTCTGATCAGAAGTGCGTGCCATAGCACGGGCCTGTGCAGAACATACAGTGACGATTCCACTTATGTTAGTTGGTATAAGAAATAACTCAATTTGCCCACCTTATTAATATGCAGCAACATTAGATCATGTTCATACTGTTTGATAAGCAATTTATTCAAAAATTAGATGACAATAATATATCTTCAGTATAAATTTAAGAAAAACATTTTTAGCTGCAACTATACATGATGGCATGCATTCAGAAAAGAAACTTAACAACATAAAGGCAAATTATCATTATTACCACGGTAATAGGGAGGCTGAAACTGCAAAGGTCATGGCTAAATAAAACCAGAATGCTACACAGTGGTCCTAACTACAGCAACTGTAAATAATTACCATTAGAAAACAGTCCTAAGAAAGCACGCGCGCTGATTGGTTAAAAATCGTGTTTGTATAACTCGATGGAGACACAAAACTAGCGCGCGCTTGTTGACATAGTGATGGCGTGAGCAAAGAGAATTTACATTTTGATATCTAAAGCTAACAAGTTGTTTTCCTTTTTCTCATCGTGGTGTTTTCTAAAAGAAATAGAAAACATGTACTTCGTGTTTCTATCGAGTTATACAAACACTCGTGAAAGTTTGGGAGAACTCGAAAAAGCTGTGGAAACACTCCCCTGCGGCTCGTGTTCCCACAGCATTTCTCGTTCTCCCAAACTTCCATGCGTGTTTGTATAACTTGATAGAAACACGGTACATGTTTTCTATTTCTTAAATATTGGGAATTTATATACTATTATATATTTTTAAAAATTATATTTAGAACAAGAGTTGACCACAACAATATACTGAGCTTTAAGTATAAATTAAAATCATTCTGTCAGATGGTCAAATTATTTTTGTCTGTAAAATGATACTGTCTGGTAAAGCACTGTTTGTTTTTGTCTTCCAAGAAGAGAAAATTACACTTCTTTATTTTAATAGAACACTTATAATTACTATGAATATTGTGTAACAGTAGAGAGATTTTGTTATTTGTCAAGGCAAAGGAGAAATATTTAGAAGGAATACAATGAATAAGCATTGTACAAGCCCAAATGAATCAAGAACACTTATGCAATTCTACAATATAAAAGCCATAGAAAGTCTGGATGCAAAGAAAACCGTTTTTTTATAACTGTAAAAAAAGGATGTACTAACATGAGAGTTACCCCAACTAGCATAACAAAGATAATAACAGTAAATTAAAATAAAACAATATTGATGTCCAACATTACTCCTGTAATTTGAATTTTTTAAATTTTACATCCAAAAAGCTTCACCTGAACACCCACTAGGCTGACCACAAAGGCTATTGTACATAACTTTCTTCGAAGGCCTTCACCACTGCATGCAAAATAAAAACTATTCACCAGAATTGAAAAATAACTATTAAAATGTCTTGAGCTTTAGTTTACAAGATACACTTTCAGATTGGGTTGTGCTGTAGTTTTATTTGCCATGTATCCATATCACTTCTTGCCTAGACTACAGCCTCAAGCCAGGAACATGGAGAAGCAATCATCATCCTCGTCAAAAGCATTCATCTTAATTCTCAGATCTGCAGCAGAGCCTGACCAAGTCTCTAATACTGTCAGTAGAAGTGAATTCTGTTATAACAAAGAGCAGCCCATTCCTTTTTCTCTGTAAGGATTGTTTGCATTCGGAATCTTTCCAAGTAGGGGATCATCAGCTCGCTTCTCTTGGCAGAATCGACTTAGGCTACAAATGAAACACAAAATTAGCATCAATATGAAACTAAAGAGAATTTTTTTTTAAGTTTATCCCTTTAGAATATCACTGAGCGACCTGATTATTTTTACTGAAAATAGTCTAAAAAAGATATATATATATTTTCTAGAAATACACGAATAAGTCAAGAGGTTAATGACCTCACCTCTTCAGAATAGCAATTACCTTAATTAATAAATATTTTCACCGCAGAATGGCCTGCCACTTGATAGAAACAAAGCAGGCAAGTACTAACCAGTCCTTTCAGTCTACGAAGTGACTTCATGTAGACTTGGAACAAGAAGTGACAAGTTCATGCAACAGTGAGTCATTTGTAATTGTAAGCTCCCCAAGGGTGTTTTTTTTTACCACAGAAATTCTACTTCAATAAATGCAATCAATACAAGTATTCATGTTACTACTTTTCAAGATTAAGAAGAATTCACTGAGTTGGTTAGAAACAATTTTTGAACAGCTAGCTGATTGGTACTTGAATCTGTATTGAATTGCCCTGCGAAACAGAGATTCCCTTCTGTTTCAGCTCAGTAGGAGGCGAGAGGAAACTTGTACTTGCTCACAGCTGCCCGCAAAATGGGATGAGTAAATAAAAACACTGGTTTTGACTTTCAAAAAATTCTGGTTGATCCAATTATATTAAAAACATTTTTTCGCTTGATTCAACTTGAAAATTTTCACAGACAACTTCGAGAACATTAATTCTCGTCCCTAAATTTGTGAAATTTGCGGTCAAATAAAAAGCGACTTTTGTCAACTGAAGTAAAAGGAATGCTAATTAAGTTTAATTATATACAGCCCTTTAAATGGCCATATCTCGCACTCAGTATCCAATAAAAAGCTAATTTTTGGTGATTAAGGGAAACTCTCGGTTGCCATACTATATACATTGGCATCAACCACGGGACTAACAGAACAGTGGTAAAGGGACAATTTTGTGAACGACTCGACATCGATGAAACCGAAAGATGGCTTTCGAACCAAACATCACGCTAATCATAAGATTCGATTACAATATTGAACTGACAATTTTAAGCTTATTACTAGGGAACTGAATGTATTTGCCAAGAAAACTAAGCAGTAACTTCACTTTGACATCACTAACTTATCAATATTTAATAAAATAACAGTTTGGGAATCAGTCAATGAGTTTGGGGAACATTTTAAGCTTATAAGCTTGATATTTGGTGTGATTCCCAACGGCTGTCTAAACACGGAATCGCTACTCTCTGCGAAGAACAAAGCAACGCCACGGCTTTAATCCTCTCGAATTATAAAAGAAGCCTTTTGAATATGAACAATGCCAACATAAAGTACAGTTAATTAGTAAACAGGGCTTTTAACAGCTAAAGTCAATACTTTGATGAACACGCGCAGCTCCACGTCCTTCACCCACAAAATATATCACAACCATATTTATTTTCTACTTACTCTTCGGAGCAAACCGAAATTTTCTTTCTTGATAGCTTACTCTCCCTTCTAAGTTGATCGACCTGTCTTCTGAGGTTCAGATATTCGTTTTCCCGTTGTGAAATCGCCGACTGTCCATACATTTTTGACTGAAAATGAAAATAACCCCAACCAAGTTTACACAACAGCGTATCGAGCGATTAAGAGGGCGGTTACCCGAGCGCATAAAGGATGTAACAATATTGGGCTGAAGTAGGTGATTGGCAGATCTGTTCCTCTGCGCCGCCAAAGCTCCGCCTTCACTTCCGTTTGGACGGCATATACGGGTACAAGTATATTTGCGATCGAATCAAATCGAATTCGAAAGGGGAGTGGTGGTGTTGGGGAGGAAAAGGGGCGGGGGGAGGGGGGGGGGGGGCGAGGTAGGTCATACCAAGACTTATACCTACAAAGGATTGGAAATTTCATTTTATACGGATTTTACCCCTCCCCACCCCTGTGCAATGGTGACAAAACACTTCCATCTATAAACGCAAGTTTGCATTTGACTATTTTCCAACATTGAAAGGGGGAATGGGGGTGCTGGCACTTATTCAATAGGTATTACGGTTATGAGTTCATGTTTTTGCCATTTTCCCACACAATTTGTCCACGGTTGTAGCTACTTGCAACTTGGGAGACTCGACAGGCAGATGCTTCAAGTTTTGGGAGGAGCAGGGTGGTTTACTGGTATATACAGGAGTTGTTGTAAAACAATTTCATTCCTACAACCCTCCCAATTCGAACTCGGTTATTTCGAATTTCGTGTTATTCCTCAGAATAATTTCCCTAGGATTTGCCTAACTCGAGATATTTGGAAATATTTTTCCTTTCCCTGAGGGTTTGAAATGGCGGGATTCAAAGTACTGTTTGTGTTTTTTCTGAACACCCTTCTCAGCTTGTTTAGCATGGGAAGTCCCGCAATCAGGGAATTCAAACTTGCTCGTACTCACTCGAATAAGGACTCACAATACATGCCCAGTGTTTTATTCTGATCATAGTCAATTAATTGAATTAAATAAGCACAGAAATTCAGACTGAAAACTAATAGGCAAATCACATGGTGTAAAAAGTTGGAAAGATTTTCGTTTTTATAACGTATTTTTAACACGAAGAAAAAACTACTTCCAACAGTACATGACACTTCACGAAATATCTGTATCAGTACCGGGTGCTACTAAGCTTGTTTTGATAATTTAGATTTGCTTGTATTCCGTCTATCCTTTCGTTTCATTAACCATGCTTCATACTTCTAAAATATAATAAGAAGTTCAGTTCACAGTCGTCGGAAATTTAAACGGGCTAGCGTCTCGAAAATTAGACCCGTGGCAGCCCAATTGGCTGACACTAAATATGTCATATTTTCAAATTTATCACGGCGGTTAATTTAAATTGTGTTTGGACAACAAAAATTTTCCCACTATTTTCTACGAATATGCAACTAGATTAAATTGACCATTTAAGGATATTGAGAGCTTCCATCAATTGCGTATGGCAATGCTGAAGTTAAAAAAAAAATAAACAATTGCTATGGCTGATGGTTGAGGCGAGAATACGACAAGCCCCCTCTACGGGCTGCAGACGGTTATCTGGGTCATCACCAGGATAACTCAAACAAGGGCTGCGAGGGAAGTTACCATACTGTCCCGGTACATTTGCTCTTAGCAAGCGGCGAGAAAACCTTACAACTGTCAATAGCTAGCTAAAAAATAGGCGGCTAGAATTGCGATACAAGTGGCCTAAAATCAATTCTACTTTTTCTTTGTAATTCAAAGCTATGTAAGTGAGCCACTAAGTGACCGAAGTGGGGTTTAAGCTTCATTTCAAAGACACCTGCTAATTTTGACTGAAATTTTCCTAATTAACGATCCTCCATTAATAATAATAACTTTAAAATTACTAACTTTAAAATCTTGAGAGAGCTGGATCGAGGATGCGATGACGCCAGACTTAATAGGTTAAAAATGCAATGCGTGTGCACGCGCCTAAACCTTCAGGCTTTTAAACTCGTGTTTTGCATGTACAAAAAGCTGCGTTTACACGCTGCAATTTTAAGCTAGCGAGTCTTTGACGTCATCTTATCCTCCATCCAACCCTCTGAAGTCCTGTCGGTCAGTTTTAAACGAGAACAATGGCGGACCGTGAAATCCTAAACTTGCAGTCAAAGAAAACAGCCTGTGGATAAAATTCTAAGCTTAAGATTTCGCCAGTGAGGTGCCCCTAAGGAAAAGTAGAAGTGAAATTTTTGACTATAGTAGTACTTTAAGGCAAGTCGCATTATCTTCCACGTGTAACGGGCTTCAATTCATTCCAACTACAGTCAGCAAAAGCTTCTTGTAATCTCCGCTGCAGTCCCCTTGAATCATCTTGTACAGGGTTTTATGATACTTCTGTAGAAAAGTTTGCTTGATCTCAACAAGGTCACGCTGAAAGAGACAATACACAATTGACAATTACAATTACAATTTCCCCATTCCATAGATGCTGAGTTCTTTATTTGAATTTCATGAATAAGGAGGAAAAAATTCACTTCGAAACTAGTGACTGGGGAGCGATCAAAATTCATTCGTGGGGGGGGGAGGTGCCATATTTAGTTGCTCGTCAGACATAGTGAGAGAAATAAGTTGAAGTCCATTGTAACTGTTTCGGCAAAAATGTTTACACGGGGGGAGGGGGCAGAAAATACATTACAGATCGGCATGGTACGTGGATATTACATGCACAGGAAAGTAAAATAACACACTTTTATTTTAACTACGACCAGTTTTTCCGACTCTCAACTAATCTCAACATACAGATTTCTTTGACATTTCCTTTCTGTGAAGATGTATTTTATCTTTACATGTAACAAGAACGGGAAGAGACAACAACAGGTCTCACCTCGGAACGAGAAACAACACATCGGATCAAGGTTGAGTCATCAGTACCAGCGCCCTTCATGGATTTCCACAGTCTGTCAGCGAAGTATTCTGCCGGATTTCGTGCACATTGTACTAAAACGAAACAATTTCAACTTATGATCTACAGGTATGTCGTCAACATTGTCTTTCTGCGGTTTAGCAAAGAGCGAAATACGAGGTTAAGTTGTAAGGTAAAGATTGTGTTCGAGACTAGTGGCCCAGTAGGCTGGCGCTTGTCTCCAGTTTAAGCGACCAGGTGTATTTTCTTCCCTAACCCAGACGGGATGCTACTGCATCACAGGTAGGTCACTCCTTTAACTCTCCCTCCCCCGCTGTATTTAATGGTTAAATTCAGGCATCAGGGTCACTCCATCCGGAGACCAGTACACTAACCATTATAAGCCTCCAATTTTTTTTCTATTCACACTGCGGTTAATCCACTTTAAAATTTAACCCGAGGCCCGTGGTTAGTGCTCTCGACTCCGGAGCGGCCCGGGTTCGAGTCCTGGCCGGGGACATTTCGCTGTGCTCTTTGGGAAGCCGGACACTTTATTCTCACAGCGCCTCTCTCCATCCAGGTCTATAAATGGGTGCTAGCGAATTAAATGCTGGGGGTAACCCTGCGATGGACTCGCATCTCATCCAGTGGGAGCAGAAATACTCCTAGTCGCCTTATGCTACAGAAACCGGGCCAGTTGGCTCGTATGCAGACTTTACTTTACCTCCTATCCAAAACAACAACAGCTTCCTGTCAGCATGAAATCAAAGCTTTAATGAAACAAAGCCAGTAAGAAAATAACCCTCACCCTCTTTGAGCTGCTCGGTCAACAGCTCGCGTTTTGTCCTTCTAAGCGACTAATACATTAGTCCAATCCCTGAACTCTCCTTTCTTCCCGCCCCATATAGGGGCTGAACTCGGGTGGGCGAAAGAAGAGTTCAGGATAACTTGCATGCGCATGCTCAGAACGAACCAATCAAAAAATTACTAGGTCCCAACCACGCCGCTCGTATCAATGTGTCGCGCAATGCCTTTTTCAGCTCTCGCTCTGAAAGAAAACATTTTTTTTGACGTTGACATTGTTGTAAAAAACATAAAAATCGAAATATGGTTTATCGTGGTCTGTACTCTTATCGACAACGAGTACGCGTCATTACTCTTTTCCCAAACATTTTGTTTGTATTGTTTCTGTATGTTGAGCGATTTTGCAAAAGTTTTTGAAAGGAAAGTCTGACGCGTACAAGTAGCTCATTTGCATAATGCAGCGTGTGCACTTTTAAGTCTGAGTCGGTGTTTTCAATTGTCAACAAATCTTGGCAAAGATTTCTTTCGTTATCTTCGATATTGTGATAATAAAAAAAAAAAACAAATCGAATGTGGTTTAGCTTGGCACTGGTGAAATACCACTGATTTGGGTTTAATTGACATGTTTTTAATCAATCTGAATGCAGAAATTGTTACTTGTATATTATCATTCAGAAAATTGCGCCACAAGCCAAATCTGGAAAGTACTTCCAAATATGGTTTTCCCCCGATTTGGGGGGAAAATGGCGGCGTTCTGAGCATGCGCATGCAAGTTATCCTGGACTGACCTCCTGGACTCTTCTTTCGCCGGCCGGGAAGAAAGGAGAGTTCAGGGACTGGACTACTTATGCATATAAGACCCAATTTTATACGCCCAACTTGACGCGTGTGAGGATTGTGGGCCTTGGCTGTACTATAGACTACACATACTGACAGCACATGCATACATGTTTGTTACGACTTGAACAGTTTGCTTCTCCTGACAACTGAAAGGTTACTTTGAACAGGTCAAGTAGTCTAGGTTATGCCTCCTACAAAAAGTGTCAAAGCGCTTTAAAATCTACTAAGCAGCAAACATTGAAATCCGAGACAACTTACCAATGCACTTAAAGCCTGCCTTCAAATCCCCCGACATTTCACGATCAATAGTGTTCAGTATGTCACGCTGAGAAACCTGCAAATAAATAACGATGTTCATATGTTGATCAGACTGGCATGTTAACCGTTAGCATGCCACTTAACACAAGGAAAGCAATCAGAGCAGGAGAATCTCTTGCTGCATACCTCCAACCAGCTGTTACAGCGACTAGGAATGTTTCGTAGCGAGCGTGTATGATCAGCACTTTTTACTCGTATTGAAACATTACTACAAAGGGCACCTCTACACAACGTCCAGTTAAGTTCAAGCCAAGTAGATGTTATTGTGTGTATACAAGTAGATAAACTGTACCTTAATATATTCATCAAACGTTGCTCTCAACTGTGCAAAGTTCCTGGAGGCTAGCACAACATTGAACCGTGATTCATCTGTACCCCATTTCTTCTCACCGGCCTGCAAATAAAGCAACAGGAAAATAGATGTATTCAATCAGCAGAGGGTAACAAGATCTTAGAAATGTCTGCAACTAGAGTACCGCTCAAACGTGAGTTACCACCTCACGTTCCGTTTCTTGCGAGACGAGTCTCGCCTGGTGAGAACAAGTGAGGCGAACATTTTGGAAAAATTCCCAACGGAAATTGTGGGAGAAAATGTGAAACAAAATCAACTGATGCTTGCTTATGCTAATTG